>CAKNEU010000106.1:0-103536 GCA_930272665.1 Mariannaea elegans
TATTAAGTTCTTTAAGTAACCTCTTCTCTTTCCTTATATTATTAAATTAAACTAAAGTATAATATGTTTATAAACTTAATCTTACTAAGGGTCTAAAGATTAAATATATTAAAGTAAGTAGTTTTAATATAACTTTCTTTACAATCTTATAGTTTAGTTTAGTAATTAAATAGTAACTATTATTTTTTTATTTAAGGAAAATTCTCTTTAGTATAATATAGTTTATAAGCAAGTAGGCTATACAGCGAAACTGGGGTGCACTCTCAAGAGGATGTTTTAGAGTATTTAACATGGCTGTCTGAACATCTTGTGCAATTATGGGTGCGGGTTTGCCATATAATAGAGCAATCATCAGACGATTGTCCGCCGAAGGGGAGCAGCATGTTACACGTCGCATCAAGATATCAGTTAATAGGGCCGGTACAAGCGATTCTACAAAAGACAGAGCAGCCTGGCACTGTCATCAATGCGAAGGACAGCTTAGGTCGGACACCATTATCATATGCTGCCGAGAATGGACATGGGACTGTCCTGCAGCAGCTACTTGCGACCGGTAGAGCCGACATCGATGCCAAGGATATGTATGGTCGGACGCTGCTGTCGTATACTGCCATGAATGGGCAGGAGGCTGTCATGCGTCTGCTTCTTGAAACCGGAAAAGTAGACGTCGATGCCAAAGACGATGAATATGGTCGGACACCGCTGTCATATGTTGCCGAGAATGGGCACGAGGCTATCATTCGGCTGCTTCTCGAGATTGAAAAAGTAGACGTCGATGCCAAAGACGATGAATATGGTCGGACACCGCTGTCATATGTTGCCGAGAATGGGCACGAGGCTATCATTCGGCTGCTTCTCGAGATTGAAAAAGTAGACGTCGATGCCAAAGACAATAGATATAGTCGGACACCACTGTCGTATGCTGCCGAGAGAGGCTGTCGTGCGACTGCTATTTGCGACCGGCAAAGTCGACGTCGACGCAAAGAGCAACTCCGGTCGGACACCGCTATCGTATGCTGCAAAGAAGGGGCACGACATGGTGGTGCAGGAGCTGCTTGCGACTGGCACAGTCGACGTCAACGCCAAGGATGATGGATGTGGTCGGACGCCGCTATCGTGCGCTGCCGAGGAGGGGCACAGAGCCGTCATGCAGCTGTTGCTTGAGAAGGGAGCTAGCGAGGAGGCAAAGGACAAACACGGGCAGACGCCGCTGCACCGGGCGGCTGAGAACAGGCGCGAAACCATCGTCATGCTGCTGCTCGCCATAGGCGCCAACGCCAACCCGAAGGACAACAAGGGCCAAACGCCATTATTATGCGCGGCCGTAAGAGAGTATGCGGATATCGCCGAGTTGCTTGTCAACATGGGCGCCAATGCCAACTCGAAGGACAACAATGGTAAAACACCGCTATCATGGGCAGCCGCCAAGGGGCATGTAGACATCGTCAGGTTACTTATTGATAATGAAGCCGAAGCCAACTTGAAGGATAATGACGGTCGAACACCACTATAATGGGTAGCCGCCGGAGGGCATATAGGTATCGTCAGGTTGCTCATCGATAAAGGCGCTCAAGTTGAGGTGGAAGCTACTGATGGTCGGACGCCGCTATCGTGGGCGGCTGAGAATGGGTGCGAGGCTGTCGTCAGGCTGCTGCTCGATAGCGGCGCCGATGTTACAACGAAAACTAATAGTGGTCGAACGCCACTGTAGTGGGCAGCTGAGAATGGGCATGAGGCAATTGTTAAGCTGCTACTTGAACATGGGGCTGATATTAACTTGAAGGATATTACTGGTTGGACACCGCTATCATGGGCGGCTGGGAACGGGCGTGAGGCTCTTGTTAAGCTGCTGCTTGATATGGGTGCTAATGTTAAAGTGGAGGCGAATAATAGCCAGTCGCCGCTATATTGTGCTGCTAAGAATGGGCATGAGGCTATTATCAAGCTCCTGCTCGACGAGGGCGCTGATATTAACTTGAAAGATGGCTTTGGTAGGACACTCCTATCATGGGCAGCTGGGAATGGGCGGATCGAAAAAGAACAGTCAACTAAAGCTTCTACATTGGTTGTGTTTAAGTAAACCAGTAGCATGCAAATTATGTAAATAACTGATCAGAATTTTTCCACTTGACCCTGAACACTTAAAACTTGCCGTCCACATCATAGGATTTGAAATCTTCGAAGCTATGTATGTCTAGATGGTATACCCTATTATAGAGGGTATGCTCGACTTTTCAAAATAAATTATCTAGCGGGTATCTTGATTTTAGCGCAATATTATATATCAAATGAGGTTTAAGCTAGTTAGTTTAAGAATATTATTATTTTCGCCCCTCAAGATAAGCATAATAACCTCATCACGTCGAGAAGATCAGGCCCTCATGTTTCTTACATTCTAAATATGAACTTCTGTCCAAATAGACATCATGCAGACCCGTCAATTCCACTCTAAATCCCGCAACGGCTGTCAGAGTTGCAAACAGCGACATGTCAAGGTACGACACTATGACTCGCCACGTAATTGAGACGGCATGCTAACTGTCATCTTAGTGTGATGAACAAGGCCCTCCATGTGCCAATTGCATTGCAGGGAAGGTCCAGTGCGTATACAATGGCCCGAGAGCCCGGCGAATTCGCTCTGGCGAGACGAGTCAGGACACGTTGCTCCCAGAATCGACAAACGCACCGCGTCCCGCGCCGTCCACGAATACCTCCTCTATCGGTCTTGCGGAGGCCGGCAAGTTCCAGTACGCCGACACTAATTCTCATAGGTTAATGGAGCTTGAGCTGATGCACCTGTGGACGTCCAAGACATGGGAAGGCTTCTGCTCTATACGTGAGGAACAAGATTTTGTTCGCAACATCTTGCCTCGCCTCGTTTTGAAGCATGAATTCCTCTTCGAGGGCATGTTCGCTGTTACTGCACTCGATATCGCCGCGAATTCCGACTGCTCAGATACCAGCCCATACATACAGTTAGCCCTTGAAACTTATCAAAAGAGCAGCGCTATTTTTCGACAACGGCTGGTCGACATCACACCAAAAGACTGCCATGCTTTCTTTGCCTACTCAGTGTTCACGGTAGCCGTTAATCTCATGATTCCTGAGTACGCTCCCGGTGCTTCCGGGCCTCCTTCCACGGCCTTGGAAGCCGTAAAA
Organism: Mariannaea elegans; assembly: GCA_930272665.1. Taxonomy (NCBI): domain Eukaryota; kingdom Fungi; phylum Ascomycota; class Sordariomycetes; order Hypocreales; family Nectriaceae; genus Mariannaea; species Mariannaea elegans. The sequence goes on from CAKNEU010000106.1 coordinate 3,160, forward strand.
ACATTTTTCACCTTGGCACGCGGCGCACATCAGGTGGCCTACGTATTTGATGAGGCATTCTCACAGCACATGCCTCACGTTGGGATCATGCGAAATACTTTTCAGTCTTCGCCTATCCTTATGAATGAAGGTGATAGGCAAGCCATTGGCACTCTTGATGAGATCAATGATTGTCTAAATCCACCCGAGCAGGAACAGGGTCAACCAACACTGCATACACCGCGATCTACTCGGGACATGTATCACTTCGCAATACGACTAGTCGAAATTTACTACGCTGAAGACTATAGAGGTGCTATTAAGGGTATGTGGTTATCAGCCCCAAACAAAACAGGTGATGACTTTGCCGCAGCGGTGGACAGATCGGAGCCTATGGCTATGCTCGTGTTGATGCACTGGGCTATTTTGTTGGAAAGAACCAGCCATCACTTCTGGTGGACCAAGTCGATTGGTAGAAAACTTGTCGAAGAGATTTCACCTTTCGTATGGGAGTCCACGCTTGCGACTCTGACAAATGTGCCACATCATATAGCTTGGATCAGACGTGAAGTTGGACTAGATTAACCCGGGAACGGAATCAAATGATAATCGAATTTATTCAATATAGAATCTAACCACGAAATTTCTCATGACAATGGAGGAAGCAAAGAAGACTGATATGTTTTAGTGAATAAGCGAAAGGCGACATGATAAACTTAATCGCCCTTTAGAAGACGAAACTGTCTTTGGTCGTCTTTTATTGTAGCATCTTTCACCAAGATACACAATCACCTAGGGTCTGTTGATAATTACCCCGTGACGAATCCACAAGACACGCTCACGATCCTTCAACCGTCATAGGTGGGTGGCTGATAATGCGTTTTGGAAAACACGTCCGGGTAAGTCTTTGATGAGAACAAAGGCACATCCTCCTGTGAGTTACAAACGGTTCCAGCTGATGGAAGCTGGCCCTTCATGAAGTAATCTTAGATTGCATTCATGGCGCAAACAGAGGGTTGCGACAAGCTTCCATGCTGCCAAGAGCTAGCATTATTGTCTCATCAAGTTTGTGCCAAGGCAAGATGGGGAGATCTTGGACTTACACCATAGGCTACCTGCTAAAGGACCACGCTTCCCTCGAATCCAGAACTCATATTCTTGGCCGACACCAGTGGTGTCAACGGGTCGTATGTGTTGCCGATAAGAAGGACTGGATTCTTAGTGTTCACGTGAAAGTCTCCTTGATAAATCTCTTGGGCTCGCATCTTCCACTGAGCGCATTCGAAGTCTGACGCAACATAAACATCTCCGAGTATTTTGCTAATGTTGTATTTAGCATACACCTGGGGCATCATAACTTCTTTTCTCGAAATCCGGATGGTCTTGTCTGAACATTTGATAGCAGCCTCGGCGTCGGGGGTAATAGCGTTATCCGTTCCTCTAAGAAACTTGCCGGAGAATATGGTGAAGTCGGTGACGTTTCTGTGGTATAGACCGTTGAGCGCACCGGCGAGCTGGCTCCAACTATTTGGTGCATAAATGCAGCCTACTATGATATTTTTCAAAGCCTCATAGGTGACAAGTGTATTCCCCTCGGCAAGGATGGGATTGTATTTGAGGTGGTAGAAGAAGTCGTAGAATTCTTTCTTGAGCTGGGCTGGGCTGACCTTGGGACGGGCAAGAGCACACGATTTAGGTGCGGCCACGCAGCCTTTAAAGAAACCTGCCCATATCTTGTCTGAATCACTCAGCCATTGAAGCTCACTGTCAAGGAACCAGTGTTAGTTTGCTAGTGAAGGATTACAGGTGTGGATGGACATACTAGGTATGGTAATATTCGTGTGAGTTAACCACACCGTCAAGTAGGATCTTGTCAACCCTCTCGGTGAACATCGCTGCAACTGTAGCTCCAAGAGCTGTGCCGTATGAAATTCCTAGTTTATACATTAGTTGGACAGGTATGAACCAAGCTCAAAGTACGGTCGTGCACTTACCCCAATACCTGAGCATGCCGTCTTCGCCCAAAGCATCGACAACGCTAATCAGATCCCTCGCTACAAACGCTGTGTCAAGAAAACTACCAACGTCGTGCTTGGTAGCGGCACAGGCTTCCGAAATCAACCCGTTGTGAGCCCATATCTCTCCAAGGGCTGTGTCTGATGAGTTGCTGAAGGAGGGATACTCATAGCTCATCAAAGCCTCCTCAGATTTGTTGTAGCAAGTGGCTGTCAAAGTGTTGACCGTGCCTCTATGAAGAAGGGCTGTGTCAGTAACAGACGGGAGAAATAAAAAAGGAAATTTTTTTGGATTCCCTACCGAGGGTCAAAGACGACCAGATCGTGTTGGTAACCGGTGCCACTGTTGCAGTCAGCCATGGGCCCTAGTCCGTCGAATGTTGTCGTTGCATATATGACCGGGGATTTAACTTACGCCATGTACTCGTCTACACTTTGTGCGAGCAGCAAGCGTCCCACCTGTCCAGGGCCACCGAAATTGAACAGAACACTCCCTTTGGATGGTTTCTTTAGGGCCGGAGCACGCAGAAGCTCGAGCGTGAGAGTTGCATTGGATTTCTCGCGTGTGTAGTCCAGGGGGACGGTGAGGTTAGCACACTGGATCGTATAGTTCGGAGGTTTGGCCACTTCGGGGTCATTTGAGCAGGGCCCCCACGAAATGTTCTCATGTTGTGACCTGATGGAAGCTGAATTTGATCTATCAGCTGAGAAAGCAAGCAACAAAAGCTGCATTACTTTGTAGTTGAGGTTCGTCATGACGTTTGGAGATTTTCTTGTTTCTAGTTAAGGAACAAACGAAGAAGAAGAATGAGTGTGTCCAACTCAGAGAGAATTAGGCGAGCCTCAGTGTTGAACATGACTATATTATATATTCGTTGAAGCTAGGTGATTGCATCATATCTACAGATGGCATCTCTCTCTGGCAGGGGTTTTCGTCATAGGGCAGACTTGAAAGCCGTAGGATCTGAGGTTTCTCGTTGTGGACTGGCAAGAATAAGTTGATAGTGGGCATCCTCTCGGCCAACAAAATAGCCAAGGCCGTGATCGACTTGCCATTTCAGATTCAAATCTTAATGCGTTATGCCCTGCCCGGCAATGGCGGAGATGACATCACCCATTCGGTCTGCATCAGCGCTAAACACAAAGCAAGATACTTGTGGCGCTGGGAAAATTCGTGAACCATGAAGTGTGAACACGGCAGCCCTTTATTCTAGTACGAATAAAGCAGCCTCAGCAATACCTACCCTTCATCTTCTATCCACTGCCCTGCCTGCTCCGCAGTTTGATGTCATTATCCGCCGCGATGCTCCCGGCCTCGTGGAGTTTCCCGCACGCAGGATCACCTTGCAGCTACGCGTACAGGTGGGTCACTGAGTGTTGTAGATCTCTATCCACCCAGTCAACCCGTCTGCACCAGCGCTGACTTGTTTCTAAATGCGAGCTGCCTCCTAATTAATTGGTCCCAGGCTGTTCATCTCGCATATAGGTCGTATTGGTGGGTCGCTAAGCCTTGTTCATCCGCAGATCGGGCAACAGTAGCGTTAATGTTGCCGTAAACAGTAGTGCATTACCGTAACAAGTAGTCCAAACCATGGCGTAGTAATTGCGAGCAGACCCCTAAGCCCCCCGGCGGAATGGGACTGGATTGTAGATAGGTGATTTAATCCAGTTTATCATCAATGGCTTTCTGATTTCTTGCATAACGTTTTGCTGTTGCTCTCCCTAAGGCCATTTACCGCGTCGGCAGGGCTGTTAACAATTAATTTAGGTGTAAAAAATTCACATGCTAGCAGACCTTGGGAGTGCCGACGAATATACTTCTTTCGAGGTGATTGCGAGAAAGACGAAAGTGACTTTGGAAAACAGCAATGGTGTCGGCCAATTGGTGCTTATAGAGAACCCAACTCAAGATCCGGAAGCGGCATCTTTACAACGAGGACACAGTCGAGATTCTGAATTGACCGACCTTAGGACATAGGCCTCTATTGGTCGACTAGGATGATTTATATCTGACTTATATCTGACTCGGTTGTGGCTAACATTTTGTAAGTTTTTTGACTTTGTCAAATCACCTTAGTCGAGCTCCAACCTTGCAGTTATATAATTCATTGAGAAGACAGGGCAAAATCACATAAAATTCATGTATTTATTTCCTTCAAAACTTTTCCATGAAATGGACGCGGCCAAAAGTGGCAGAAAAAAGCAGCTGAAGTTACCCGTGCATAACCTCTGGAGGCAAGTTAGAATAGTTCTCAGGCTGACCCCTAATCCGGTCGAGAACGTAGAAACGCCAGAATGGAAACCGGGGAATGCAATCACAGGTTTGACAATATCGGCTGCACGCCGTTAGTTATTGCGATTCCGATTTTCGAATTCAGGTCTGCCTTATGAGTCTCATGCGAGAGAAAACATTCTGACTAGCCCAGAACTTTCCGAGAATGGTCTGGATGAGGAAAAGAGTTGAGCTTGTATCTTTTTGCTTGGACGCACATCCCACAAAATACAGTCTGATCAAGAGCTATGTTCGGTATTATAAGCTCTGAATGGTCTCTACCATCGGCTCAAGACTCTGCTCATCTCATTGGCACAGTATCTCTATCATTAGAAATAGGACAGCATGTAAATACATTTATGTCTCGCTGTTGGGTGTACCATTTAGAAAACATCTCCCTATCTCGAGTTCATATATCGGGTCGAGCATACGGACGCCAAAAGAATGCTATCGTAGTATTATCTTTTAGTCTCAGCTAAAACTTTGAGTAAGCTATAAGTAAGGCTAATTTAATTTCTCTATTACCTGTATCCACCATAGTCGCACTAACCCTTACATATTAGTTTTGTTAAAGTAATAATAGTTAGGATAAATGCTAGTTCTAAATACCTGCCCAAATCCCCTTCTACTTTGATTTTCTTCCAAGATTGAAAAGGAAGGACCTTTTTTCCTATGCCAGAAGGAAAGTAAGGCGCAAGCACCTCCTATTGGAACTGGTAGAACTTGACTACGCTGATCTAACTCTATTTCTTAAAAAAGGTCAAAGGAACATCGCGAGCCTCTTTTCTTCTAAGCTCATACGCCTTGGATCCTTAGGAGACAAACTCCTTTAATGAAGGTAGATCATGATTGCAAATACATTCTTCGACGAATAGGCTAATCTTGGAAGGCTGAGATATAAGAATGAGGATGGCTAATATCTGGTGGTATGTTTTCTTTGGTACAAATTTACTGCTTTCTGTGGATTCTTTTGCAGCTAATGAGAATTCGCTACATATTTTCCGCACTGTTTCGAGAAGTGCTGGGGATTGGGACTTCCTTACTACAGTTACTTTCTATCTAAGCGATAGATGGCGCTTGAGTTCTTTATATACGGGCTCAACGTGTAGTAGCTGTGTTAGCCGCCCTTCAGAAAGGAACTTTGCCTTGCGGCCATATATAAAATATACCTCCAAAGCGGATAAGATGGAGCCTTCAAGAAGCAGCTCTCTTGATGTTGAAATGTTTCGGTCTTGGGTTGCTCTTGCATACATTTCATCAACTGCTGCTGAGATTGTGGCCTTGAGTTGATCCTTCAATGATTAGTTTCGTTGGACAATTGACGGCAGATTGTTCACATGAGGTTCCAGGATCCTTTCGATATCACCCCTACCGGCACGAATTTCCCTCCATATATCACCTCTAAATTGATCTCAAATTTCTGGAATGAAGCTTGAAGTCGCCATAATATTCAATCCGTAAATTGCCTTGAGGTAGAAAAGTACGGATAAATGGTTCGTTCGATAACGATCAGATGACTGGCATTCATCAAGAGCGTCGATGATAACAGAGGTTCTAGAATAAATTGCTATCACAGACTGGAGGCCTTTCTCAACCTCGTCTACTGGCGGCCGTGTTCGTCGCCCCTTATGCTGATAATAGAGATCTGTCAGATATCAGAGTGAAAAGATGTAATTGTGTTCATGCTGCCTTTTGGTTGTAAAGGCAAGTTATTTATCCATTTCCTAGGCTATGTGAGAGCCGCTATAAGGGTTTGAAAAAGCCCTGTAAGCTTACTTGAAAAGCCCTATAAGCTTACTTGAAAGTAAGCGCTAACTTAGGCAGCGATAGTTGCCGTATTCCGCAAGATCTTTCAAGCTTACTGGCAGCGAAGGCAGGCCCTCGGCCAATTATTTCAACAGGCTTGCTAACAAGTCGCCAGACTTGCGGTCTTGCTGACGGAAGTTAAAGTAGATGAACGCTATACCGGTATCTACGTCGCTCTCAAATCTTGTCATGAGACCCCCTGACTACTAACAAAGATGTCACATAAAGGCTGTTACTGACGGAACGGAGCCGCGGGACCGAGCCGCGGGACCAAGCCGCCAGAAGCTAACCCAGCTAGCAACCCTACCCTAACGAAGGATATCAACTATCCTGACTATAAAAGACTTACCTTTTTCCTTCCACTAGCTAGAAATCAAGACATTCTATGACCTCAATCCTCCATCTCGTTGTGATAAAAGATTTCATAAAATTTATGCCGCCAAAACATTGAACAGTTGACCTCTTCACTATTTATGCATCACTTTCACCGCCTTTACCTGGCCAGACCAACGAATCGGCGGTCAAAATGCCGCAGAATATGCTTAGTTAAGCATAAGTCACTGTGGCAAGCCCATGAGCCGAAGGCACGCCGACCCAAACAGGCTGACCTGAGCGTGTCATGGGTCTCTTATTACTTCCCAGCTCTGGTGTATAGCCATAGAATTTGCGAGAGAGAAACAGGACATTTGGTAGATATGTTCAAGCTATTTTACAATGATTCAATAGGTATAGCTACAATCCCAAGGTACACAGGTGACAGAGCATGTCCATATTAGGAAAATCTTATATGGCTTAAGTTAAGGATATGCCTGGAGAAATACAAAAAAAACCCTTTGGGCCTCAATAGAATTAGATTATGGCTAGGGTAGCCACGACGTGCTATGATCATTAAGAACACGGTACATCATCTAGCTAGGCCTTGTACTAAACTAAGGTACAAGCTCAAAACTGAAAGCTTTACATTTCGAGAAACGTCCTTACAGGAGAACAGCAGCACCAAGGGCGGCAAGGACATAGCCGGGGGAAAGACGTCCAGCAGCACCTGTCGGAACAGTGACAGGGCCAGTAGCGGTAGCGGTCTCACCACCAGCAGGAGCAGTACCATAATTCTTAGCGGGGCCAGTAGGATTGACAGGGACATTGTTGGTGGGGACAGCAGGCTGGTGAGAGCAAGCAGTAGGCTTGATAATGGATCCGTCGGAACCGAAAGGGTTGTAACCAAGACAATTAGAGTATTGAGAAGCGCAGGTGGCCATGTTGGCATCAGCCAGGCCGCGGCAGTAATTGTAGGCATTGTAGCACTCCTCAGGACAATCCTTGCCAGCGGGCTGCGAGTAGACGGGCTTGTGAATTGTGCAGGGGCAGTCAGTGATGGTGAGCGTGGTAGGTCCGGTGACGGAGTAAGTCTTGTTGTTGAAGGAGAGGGTGGTAGCCTCAGAGCAGTAGGTGGTAATGGCAGTCAAGACCTCCTTGGTGTAGTAAACTGGCTTGGTATAAACAGGCTGGCTCGTGGGCTTGACAGGCTTGCTAATGGTGCAAGGGCAGTCGGTGATGGTCAGAGTGGTGGGCTCTGTGACGGTGTAGGTATGATCACCGTAGGTGAGCGTGGTGGCATACGGGCAGTAGGTGGTTACGGCAGTGACAACCTCGGTGGTGTAGACGACACCGGGAGTGGTAGTAGGCTTGACAGGCTTGCTGATGGTGCAAGGGCAGTCGGTGATGGTCAGAGTGGTGGGCTCTGTGACGGTGTAGGTGTTGTCACCGTAGGTGAGCGTGGTAGCATACGGGCAGTAGGTAGTCACGGCAGTGACAACCTCGGTGGTGTAGACAACACCCTTAGTGGTATCATTTCCTCCGTAAGGGTTTCCGTAGCCGTGTCCATAGGCGGGAGATGCCTGGACCAGGTGGACAGCACCCAAAAGGGCACTGACGACAGCAGCGCGAACAGCCATTTTGTTGATGAGCAAACGAACGAATGAATGAGTGAATGAGCGAGTGAATCACTAAAAGAAGAACTTGGTGTGTTGGATTGAGGTGATTGAGGTGATTTCGGAATGGAGAGAGTCTTCCTTTATGACAATTTTCCACACTACACAAACTACCCCGTAGAGCTGCATCCTTGATATCATGACCCCCTCGTCCATACATGACAATACGAGAAAACTGGTTAGCAAGCCCAGTGATAGGGCTCGGGTGCTTAGCGTGGGGAAGCCGTGGCATGCTAGTACGAATACGTCCATGGTGTCGCCTCGTACCTGGAAGATTGCGGTCTCGAAGCTGACAGTGGATCCTTGATGCCAGGCACATTTCCACCCCCTTTTGTATTACTGCAAAAGTTTGTTTCCCATCGGATCTCGGCCCCGATTATCCAGTCTTCCAAGTTTTCCCGGTCACCTCTGTCGAGAAGAAGCGGGCAGTTCATCCTCGCATGGAAGAGTTTTACCCTGCAGTAGTGCCTTTGCTGGTGTGCAAAAGAACTTTTTTTTATAAAAAGTCCCGCAAACAGCGCATACCATACCGACCAGCTTGATCGGAGCGCAAAGTCCCCTCTCTATTCCCCTGAGAATAAGAAACGCCAGCCCGGCGGGTAGATAATAACCATTCTAATTCTAGACTTGATTACTCTATACTGGCCACGGCTTATTCCGTTTGACGACGCTGGCCAAAGGACCTGTAGACGCCCGCTTACTTTGGTGTACCTGGTAACGGCCCACACTATGCATTGTGGCAACGATAGTTGCGCTGACGGCGTCCCGCCTCTTCTCGTGCCGCAAAATGAGATCCACTCGATCCTTACACCGACGAATGAGTGGCTGAACTACGTACTCCGTACCGTAAGTCCTACGAGGGGAGCTAATGCAATGCTTTCTTAACAATTTGAGAAGTAAGACATTTCCTGCCGTAATGCGCGAACTCTTCGGCAGGTTGGACGCCCGTGATTCTCATGGCTGTACGGTAGTCATGCAGCTGCAATGAAGAAAGTGCCCAGTCCTTATCTCATCATGCTCACAATCCTATCTGAATTGTATCCTAAATCTGGCTCTCGGAGAGATTAAAAGTTCTAGAAATTACTGGATGTCCAAGGTTATGATAGAAGTACTGCTCTACATCTAGCTACTCGACGAAAAGCCAGTGAATCCATTCAGACGTTACGGGGGTGCAATGCATCAATAGAAGTGTCGGACAACGATGGCAGGCAAGTCAAAAATCTAATCCTGGATTTTAATGCAACTCAAAGGGAATGTGTACCTCAGCGATCATCCGTACCTTTCGCCCTTAATTAACTCTCAGATGTAATTATAGCTCAAATGGCATTTTAGAGAAATCAACGTTTATTATCTTCCATTCTACAACTGCCAACAATCTACAATCACAGATATTGCCGATTGTTATGGAGAAATTCCAGGGTCCACGAAATGTGAGTTAAGAGTACAGTCGCTGTACCTTGCTCGGACTAGAAGCCTTCTCTGCGCGGCACTTTGAATATACTTGGTTGCATTGTGCATAATGCCCCCGGATAACCCGTGCGCAAGTAGGCTGACCCACTCTACACGATATCATCGGTTTTAGGCCTCCCAAACGTACTTATGTAGCCTTAAATAGAAATTGACGAGTTCTAAATTAGCTCCATCATCTCCTTTCTGAGTCTGGTCGCCGCATACCCTGTTCAACGCAACATTGCAGCTAACCTCAATTCTTCCGTTGCTCTCGATACTATCATAACCTTAAAAAAATGTCCTTCTATTAGCCCCATTTACTATTTGGAATTTGACAAACTTCAATCGTAATCGAAATCGCACTTCACACGTTACAATGGAATCCTTAGGCAATTTGGGTTCGAAGGGTGAGCAATAATAAGTCGTTCAACACCATCGATATTGAGACATTGAGCGTGCATGTCTTGTGGCAATGAACCTGCTACCGGAGCCAGAGATGGACTAATTTCTCAATTGGTGTCGTATCTACTACCAGCTGAGATGCCGGCTGCAACAAGGTTGAAGCGAATATTTCTTACTCATCATTCTTCTAATCTTAAAAACAAAGAGAGTGAACATTTTATTTCCCTACGAGGAATGGTAGGTGAGCGCGAAATTGTCCGAAGGACTCACAACCTTGCTGTAAGGAGCTCGTATTTGCTGACGAAGGCCGAACTGGCGGGTGCATTGATCAAAGATGAGCCATTTCTCAAGAGTCGCAATCTCGTATCCGAGGTAGAGGATAAATTTCGTTCTCTCCTCGCCCATTGAACTGAGCTTGAAGTATCTCTCATCCTCATCCGTCCCTAACTCGATTGTGGAAGAGTCTAAAAGAAAAGAGAACTGAGTGAAGCTGCAGTATGTTTCCATGGGTATTGGCTTCGATGTAAGACATGGCCGCGGGATAGTTTGAGATAAAGTGCAGAAAGATAAGAGTGGTATAGGACAAAGGAAGGATGTTCGTATTACCCTGCCTCATCATGAAAAGGTAGTATGTGTGTGAGGCTCAGGAGAGGGTCTGAACGAATACCCAACTAGGAGGTGGTGGGCCGGTGGAAATGTTCCACAACGGACTCCGCCTGACTTGACCTTTGAGTAATCGCATTCATTAATACGAAAGGTTCGTTTCCATGGCCAAGGAGTGAGCACGCAAGAATAATACCGACAAAGTAAATGACTCAAGTTAGAATAAGTCACCATCCGATCGAACGAGCAACAACAGACCCAGGTTCAAGTCAACGTGTGGATTCCCCTTGAATGTGGTTGCCGAGATGGTATTCGCCGAGACATTGGTGGCCAGAAGTGTCCATGATACACTCACGGCCGTGAAACACTTCCTTGGAATCCTCCCAGAGTTCCTCTGCCTTGCCCGAATTTTTTTTTCCCCCTGTACTCGCACTAAGGCAGCGTCCGTTGGGGATTCTTACCCGGTACGCCTCTCTGCCATCTTTCAGTATTGTGTTTCTCCAAACCTAACCCGATTTCCAATTGAAGTCTTAGGAGGCTCTTTAACCGGCCCTGGTGTATTTCTATGGTACGACATATTCTATAATAAGGAAAAAATGTCAGGGAGCATCATGGACCAACAAGAATGAATATTACCGCCTCCCATTTGCTTGTTTTAGTGGGCCACTGTTAAGTCTGTCATAGCCAAGGTCCGGAGTGAATTCGCTAAGGATCAGTTAGGGTAGTTGTATGTTTTATTTTGGCTGGGCTGGACGTCTTTTGCGTCAATCCACGTGGTTGTTCCCATGCTCTCTCGTGTTTGCTTTGGAGTTCACTTGGCTTGTTCTCTTTTAGGATTTCTGGGGTTGGCTATGATGTCGATTCCATTGGTTTACTATGGAAGCCTTCTACGACATAAAAGCCCGTTCAGTCGAAAGATTGCTGCTATGATGCCTGAGACATCCATTTAGGTCAATACCACACCTCCAACTGACGCCGACATAACAAAACCAGAAGTGGGAAAGCACTTACCTGCATAAGATGTATCTTAGTGAGAGACAGATATACTGTAGGAACTTAACAAAGCCGTACAAATCTTCACCTGTAGGTTAGTAATAATACTTAATGGAAATGATTTTATTGGATGTCCAGAATAAGGCATAACATAAGCAATGGCAGCCATGACAAGGAGGTTCGAGTTATATGCATCGAGCCTCCCGGAGAGTGGCGGTCTGTGTGAGTGTCAGTCCTTACAAGATTGGAAAGAAAGCGGGACCGAAATAATTACGTGTGTCGTTTCGAGCGCCATGGTTCTGACGACGGCCCTGAAAATTGGCGCAGGTATCAAGGCCGTCTCTGTTATTCTTGGTATTGAGATTTAGGATACGCAATAAACCGTAGGGTTAATATATGTCACTCGCCAATTAGATGTCGCATAATAGAAACGTGTTTCTTTTTTCTTAATAACATACTACCTGAATAATACCGGCAATGGAGGAAAAGAAGCTTATTAATAACGTTTTGCTATCTCAACTTTAGTGTGGCTTGTGTAGAGGCTAGTGTTACAGCTATTTTGAGTCGTCAGGAGTAACGCCGCTGAAAAACGGTAGAGGTAGAAAGTTGAAGAGGGCGAGGCCAAGCCTTTGCGGCTGAGGCAGCTGAGCAAAACCCGGAAATTGGCTCATACAATGTGCCAACTCAGCTCCTCTAAGCTGCAACTGAGGACTTGGGATGTTGCGTAACGAGATCCAGTGAGATCTACACCTCGCCCCCTCCCAAGCGATTCTTTTGAAAGCAGTCCACCTCTGTCCACCTCTTGATCTACAGTCTCGCAATACTAGTCAGTAGCTGGGAGCTTGCATCGAGCTCTCTGAAGGAAGTGCGTCCGTGTGGACCCGCGATTGTTCCCTATGGATTAGAAACAACTACCTTATTTCCCCCCGCCCTCAGGCCAACCAGCGTCCCGCCGCCTCTGTCTCCACAACAAGATAAAACAGCAGCTAGATATGGATCGCCCGAGAGACCTGATAGGGGCGAGGGGACTGAGCCATCTTATGATTTCGTTTATGCCCCCGCAGCCACTCAGATTTGGAGGCCGCCTCCAACTCGGCGGAAGCCTGTTCCACCCCATCATGAACAGCAGCTGCAGGACCCAGGGGCCTCTCATGAACACTCAAGCTCGTCGCGTGGCTTGGTTTCAAACCTCAAATCCGTAGCGCAGACTGCGCAGAAGGAGGCTCGGTTCTTAGCGAATACGTTGACGAACCAGGTAAACTAGTATCAGTCTTCCATTTCAACAACGCAAGCAAGCTAGCCCCCGGCTACTCCCTACATGTCACTAGATCCAAGGGAACAGAATCCATACCAAATAATGACCTCGGATCCTAAGGCTCCATACCGGAATCCAGGGGGAACAGCGCATCATTTGAGTTCACAAGAGATGCCACAGCAACCTAGCCTACAGAATCATCAGTGCCTAGGAACGACAAGGTCCTTCAGACCACATTACGACACAACCACCCCAATACAACCCGGGTTTGGATATCAGGGGACCACTCAAGCTCCCAAAGAACATTACAGCACTTTGGGGCATGGTTCAGAGCAATGGTACTCAAATGCTCCAGATAATCAAAATACAGCCTCCCCTCTCCATGTTCAATATGGTTATCCTGGGACTGTCGCGGCTTCTCTAGGGCAACATGCCTCCAACGAACCAGGAGGGGTCAGTTATAAGTACCCTGATACTGCAGGAACCCTGAACTATCAGAGCACGACCAGTCTTCGCTGCCCGTCTCAATATGGGTATCCCAGGACTGACACAACTACTTATGGGTATTCTGGCACTGCAGGCGAGCCATTAGGTGTGCAAACTACAGCCCTTGTTGCTCAACCGCAGTCCATCTATCCCATTGTTTCCGAGAGCCAAAATTCTCGATACACTACTATTGTTCTAGACATCGCTCAAAATCAATACCAAAGCAATGCAGAAGCTGCATCTATATCTCCACAAACTTACCAGTCTGCACAAGGGGATGAAAAGCAAACTGTAACGGGTACATCATCAACTTCAGACGCGCCACAAATGCAATCCTACTCTGGCAACGCGGAGTCTAGCCCTATCAATGACGCCACTCCAGTCTCTGTCGCCACGGTCCAATACCAATCTACCAGTACTATAGAGACACTAGCTCGTCAAGATTCAGGATCGAACCTTGGCGCCTCGTACTCTCATACTGCTTATTCAGGAGAAGCTCCTCAATGCCACTAGTCAGCAGCACCCCGACCAATACCACCACAAAAATTTCAACAATCCGATACAGGCAGGTTGAATATCGATGCTACAGTAGCAAGAAGTGGGATTGAACTTGAATATCAAAGCCCTCAAGTGTCACCGCAACCACTAAATCACCCAGAACCTCAGCAAACTACCCAAGCCACCAGTTCCATAGCCAAGGCAGAGCATCAACCTTCAGGCATTGAATCTGGTATGGAAGGCCAGGTTAGCAGCATGGTGGACCACCTGAATAGTTTGTCACTTGATGGACCAACAAGGGCGGCCTCACTGAGCGCTCCGCTAACTCCAGACAGAACGTGGATGGAAGATAAATGGGTTTGCCCGCCTCACCATATCGGAGGATGGCGAGCCAAATGAGGTAGTTTGGGATTGTCCAGGTCATACTCGCGACATCGTTTATGAATCAGACTGGTTCCATCTACCTACAATGCCAGACTTCCTTGTCTGTACACGTTGTCATTACAGATTCCTAAAACACGGGAGATTTGAAGCAGTGTTTAAGAAAACGCGGAGGGTTAAGGGCAGATGTCGCTTCAATGTCCCACAGATAATGTCGGTCCTGCTACCCGAATGCTTGTAAACTGGAACTCTTGAGCCCTTAGAGGAATTCATGCTGAAGAGGCTTGGCATAAAAGATTGCAATTCACACGCAGGAGTAAAAGAAAGAGACAAGGTCAAATGGTTCATCATCGATGGGGATACGAACGACATCATGATTAATTTTGTCGCTTGCGAGGCTTGTTATGAAGAGATTATCTGCGCAAGGTTTGCGAAAGAATTCATACCCCGGGAAGGTCGATATCTAACCCAACTGGAGGGAGATACATGGGTGTGTAATTTCAGCTTTCCTATATTGAGAGGTCGTTCATTATCTTGTCGAAGAACAATGTCCCTTTTTCCGATTGGGTTGCGAAAGCCACAAAGCGCTACTAATTGCCACAGTGCGGAGGCAAGGTTGTGGAAGCATCCAGTAGAGAATGGGTCCGGCCGCGAGACAAAGTCGAGAGTCTCGTAATCTGTGAAAATTTTTACTTTGACCAAATTGCATGGACAGCTATAGAGGGTGACTTCGAATATGTACCCGTGGCAAAGGGCGTCACTGACTCAGAATGGATGGATCATGCCTTGGGGTATCGACAGGAGCCGCCCTCAGCTTGGACATGGTAAGCTAACTCCTAGATCTTGACATCTTTGTCCATTTATTTCTTGTTCTATATGCTAACTACAGCTTTTCACAGTAATGCAACGAAACCCGCAATAATATCGGCATTGGAGGCAGCTGTAAAACGCCAAGATGCCAGTATCTTCAGCAGATGTGCTCAAAAAATCTGTTCTAGCCCTCCATGTAGTGCCCAAGGCATCGCCAACGGGACATGGTATACTTTGAAGGGTGGCTGTGACAACTACTACGTTTGCCCATCATGTTTCGCTCGGTCTTGTGAGGCATTCGACTCTGGACAGTTTTATGAGAAGAGCCCGTCAGTGGAACTAGCGAAATGATCCACTGCAGCATGAATCCGTCCAGCCCGCGACAGCTCCAGTTCGCTCTTAGCTTATTCGAGGCGCAGCAAGAGGGTGTTTGGTCCAGATTCTCCAAGACTGTACGGAAGTACATTGACTTCCCCGAGTGCCCGCGAAAGACGTGTGTTCCAAGCCGTAAATGGTATGGCTGTTTCGACTGTCTGATCTGCCCAGAATGTTACCAGGAGGTATGCAAAGAAACTAGAGGAGACTTGCGGTTAGAAGTTGAGAATGAACATATCGAGGACAGTCGGATGTGCTGTTTGTATTCGCCACGGATGCGGGAGAAATGGGCCAGGGCGTGCGAGCAGGGTGATGCTACGGAGCTCCTTGAGTTCTCGCGGGGGCGTCACAACGTATACTCACGCACTGTCCCGCATATACAGATGATGCGGATGGTGCAAGAACAGAAAATGATGTTAGCCACGAGGGCTGGCTTTGCTGGTCTGATGTATCAGGGCTCGCAGAGCATCCAGACCATATATGGCACAACGGATGGACATCTTCATGGCAACAGCTCGGTTGGATGGCATGAAACGGAAAATGGAGTTGCCAGTGCCCAGAGTTTCAATGAGATGATAAAAAAGCTAGGAGTTATAAGTTGGATGGGCTCGAAAAAGGTGTCAATTTACTCGCACCTTAGCTGGTTTGCTCCCAGCAATAGTATTATGGCCTAATATCCAGACCCGGAGCGTATTTCGGTAGCGTATTCTAGAGCGTATTTCCATGGCTTATTTCTGTAGCGTATTTCTGGCGTATTTCTAGGGCGTATTTCTGGGGCGTATTTCTGGAGCGTATTTCTGGGGCGTATTTCTGGAGCGTATTTCTGGGGCGTATTTCTGGGGCGTATTTCTGGGGCGTATTTCTGGGGCGTATTTTTGTAGCGTATTTCTGTAGCGTATTGCTAGGCGTATTCGCGACCGCCAAACCCCAACATCCAATTAGCAATTTCGTTTAGCAGGTAAGGTCAGTCTGAATATGCTCAAGAAATGTCATCCAACTATACCGCTCCAATTTGAAATCATATGCTAATGCTAAGCCACGGATCAATTCTACTTAAATACATCTTGTCTAGATTTGGAGTTTGCTGCTTAACCTTGACATAACCCAGTGCCTTTTCTTCACTAGATACCATGAAGGCTCGTATGCTTACTCTTCTTGCTTTTGCAACCTCAAGCCTTGCATTCTTTGAGCCTAGAGGTCATGAATTTCGTGGCGCAGGGCCATTTGATAGTGAGTCTGCTACGCCAGCAAGTCTAGGAACAGCACGCTGACGATTTAAACCCCCCCGTAGGTCGTTCACCATGCCCTGGCCTAAATGCTCTAGCAAATCATGGCTATCTTCCGCGCGACGGCAAGAACATTGATTACGAAAAGATCAATAAAGCTGCACAAGCCGCATACAGCTTCGTGCCGGGCTTTTACAGGGACGCCGTCGACATGGTCTTCGAATTTAACATCTCCACTACGCGACGACCCAACGAAACTTTCAACCTTTTCGACCTAGCTAGGCACGACACGATTGAAGCTGACGGCTCAATCACGCGCAACGATATCTACTTCGGGGACGATGTCCACTTCGATGCTTCCGTTTGGGCTCCTGTAGCGAATGATCTTGGGTTGAACCATGACCAATTTCCTGATCGATTCGTCACGGTAGAGACGGCGGCCAAGGCTACTAAGAACCGCTATGACCTTGCGAAGAGAATCAACCCCGAATTTAACGCCTCTACACACCAGCATCTGACTGAATACGGTACTACCGCGCTCTATCTTCTGACCGTATGGGATGATGATAAGAATGCTGCGCCGAAGCCATGGGTCAAAGCCTTGCTAGGTAACTTAGCCTCTTTTGAACCTGAGAGATCTCGCACAGAATGAGTCACTAACGGGGAATAGCGGAGGATCGAATTCCATACAGAGAAGGATATAAAGCGAAACTGGCGAAGACTACAAAGCGACTTAATGACATGACTGTGGCCGTACGAGCTGTGGTTGGATGGAAACCTTGAAGAGAAAATTTGGACTCTCGGATGCTTCTTTCTCTGTGAAGTTCAGCATGCAGAGTTTTTACTTGGTTCCTGAGCTACACAATTGCACACAATCATTTTCTTCATTTCTCATCATCTTACAAGTTTTAGAGGGTTACAGCTACGTATATTAAGGCTAGGGAAAACGGTTATCGATTGGCATAACTACCACACTCAACATGGGGGTCGAGCTCTCCCTCTCATAGTCAGAATGCAATCATTTTAGGGATTCCCCCACAGGTTTCGCTCCTTAGCAACGCAGTTATCGTCATATCCTTATCATAACCCTTCAGCCCTTGACAGGGAGTGATATACGTCTTTGTTCCGAGTCGTAACGTGGATCAGCCTGTATCTACTTGATGGCACCAGCCATACAATTGGCACCATCGCCTGTAGGCTTGCTGAACATCAACGTGAGGGCGTAATTCAATAATGGTAGGCAGTGCGAATCTTCACCCTCAACAATCCTGTCTAGCCGATTCCGCAGAGGTGCAGCTCGAACGGATGGTGCCGTCGACTACTGGGCGAGATCCCAATGGTCAGCAGAAGATTTTGGGGATAAGAGCGATATAAGTGCACATACAAACTCTATAGATACGATAATCCAGATAGCTCGAGAGATTTTTGATTGTCCTGATCCAAAGTGCACATTGCCAAGAAAGAAGCAGGAATTTAAGGGGAGGTTACTCTTAGACCAAGCCCGGGAACGGTGAATGTATGCCAAGAAACGCCCCTTGGCAATTGGGCAAAGTATACTTCAACTCATTATTTACCCAGGTGCAGCATCCTTCCTGGCATGCTACAGAATTCGCCGTTTCGTCTAATTGGATAGCACTGGCGCCTTGCCGATCCAATCAGATGTATTATTCATTTCCTTCAAAACCCATGCCGCCATGCTTTTTCTGGATAAAAACATACCATCCTTACCGGACCCCGTGAACGTGGCGGACACCGGAGCCTCAGCACCATTCCCGAGAAAGGGAACCCGGAAGAGGGTCCATTTCAACTGTGTGACGTCTTGAGATGTCACAAAGCTGCCCAACCCATTGAACTCGTCAAAGGCGGACCCTCCGATGATCTTGATAAGAACAATAGACGCTTTCCACTTTAAAGCACCTTTATCACCCGGCGCTGTGAATGAACATGTACCCAGCACCATAGCTCTTTCGAATTTGTTAGCAATTAGGAGAGGGAATATTGATTTCATTGCATCCGTGACGGGCTATATAGTTCGTTATTTCGATGTTATAAATTGAGCAGGGAAAAATGTAGTAGAAAACTGGTTAATTGATACGGGATAACGTACTGTGCCTTTCGAGTTCGCAACGGGTCCTGCAAACGAGATAAAAATTTTGGCTCCAGACGTAATAGCCCGTTGTAAGCCGGATTCATCTTCAAGAGTGCCTTGTATGACGGTAACATTTGTATTGTTGCTAATATCAGAGGGTAGCTTGGCAGGATTTCGTATGTAAAGTGTCAATCGGTGTCCCTCCTTAAGGGCAGCAGAACAGAACTCCAACCCTGACGGGCCTAGAAATCATCGTTAATATCAGTGTGAATACGAAGATTGGAGAGAATCAAGTCCTCACCAGTGGCTCCGATGACTAAAATGTGCGATACCACCATAATTAAAATACTACCATTACTGCCTATAATTTCTGAACGGCAAGAAGAGCGGATCAATCCCTCGGGGACTGATTTGGGATGGGCAGGGCAAATATATACATAAAATCATCCCATAATCTGTACGTGCTGGCCAAATCCCCTACCATTAAAATGTGAAAAGGGTGTGAGAACTGCTAGCCGCAGACCCTAGATCAGCAGGGGAAAACGCCGACACGGGCTTGCACAACTGGCCGAAGGCCCGAGACTGTACTCGGGAGCTAAAAATCGCCCGAATCCCCGCAACTATAAGACGAGACAGGCAAGTCAAGCCGAAGTAACTAAGAATGAGGGGTCGGGTCGAAATTTACTACTTAAATACATTTAGAACTATATTAAATAATTACTAAACCTTAAAAAAATAAATAAATAATAAATATTAGAGTATTTATATAAAGTACTTATATAAGAAATTTATAGATACTTCATAAAATATTAAAGTATACCTTTACAAGTATATTAACTAAGTTATGAATAAAATATTCAAGTTAAAAAAAACTACCTATTGTAGAGCTTGCTTATAATATACCTATTAATAAAAGTATAGAAATTGTATTAGCTTACATTAATTGTAAATTGACCCTAAATGCTTATAAAACAGTAAGACTAAACCCTTTAATATTAATAACAATCCTAATATTAAATAAACTTAGCAACCTTCGTAAAAAAAAATAAAGGACGATATTGGAAATTAACTGTATCTACCATCGCGGAAAACGAAAAACGTCCTGTGAGCTTGAAATCTAATCAATTAAACACAGAATATCTCGGGCGTTTGGTTGAATGATCATTGTGATTTAATTGCTTGATTTCCTGCCTCTGGGCTGGAAGGCAGGCTATATATTTCTTTCTAGGCTATCTGGAATCATTTAATCTAGAAGCTTGTGGCTGACTCTATAGAAAAGGGGCAAATATCATCTTGGTGGTGTTATTCCCCAATGAATTTATTCAACAGAGTATGATCTATCACTTCAAGATATTTATGCACATGTTAAAAAGGTGAACTATCCCCATGCGCATGCGGTGCGCGCTTTCCATCTCATTCTGGAGATCACTCCCTTGTCTAAAGTGCCGTAGGAAGCTCGTAACCCCATTGAGCTTCGCCAGCCCACAGCGGAAACGAGTTGGGGAGACCCTGGTATTGTTCCACGGGCAGAAAGCTCTCCAACTCGGAGCGAACACCACAGCCGGGCGTGGCCACACTGCGGCCCTCAAAGCGGTCCTCAATCCAGTTCAGCCAAGTCTGCCTGGCTGACCTGAGCGCCGGGAAGTGGGCAGCCCCGGAGACTGACAAAAACTCGATATCGCCCTTCTGGGTCTTGCAAGTGTTCTTGACGGTTTCGAAGGTGGCTTCATAGCCACCAGATGTGAGGTCTTTTGTGCCCTGGAAGACAAGCATGGGGCCCTTGAACGGTAGTTGTCCAGCATTGGACAACTGCGGAAACCACTGGGCAGCCAAAGTCTCATTCCAGTCAGGCTGTACGATGGTTTCTGCCGGCCTAGCAAGCAGGTAGGTCGAGGCCATCTGCGATCCCTCGATCTGTTTCAGGAGCTCACTTCGCGCAACTCCCAGAGGTGTGAGCCAGTCGCTGAGGTTGAAACCAGGGTAGATCTGATCAAGATCCTTGCCGACCCAGTTGAGGAAGTCCTGCGGGAAAAATGAGAGGGTGTTCTGTGCGGGAGCCGCCACCACGGTGCCCAGATGGTGCTTTGCAACGTCCTCGAACCCAGAGTTTTTCTTGGCCAGGACTTCAGAGAGACCCCAGCTTACCGCGCCGCCCTGGCTGTGGCCAAGGACGACGTAGTCCTTTGACAAACGGTCTGGGAATGACTTCCAGGAAGCCCTCAGCGCATTGAGGGCATCATTAGCGCCAGCCTCGCGAACAAGATATTGGTGCGGGATGCGCGTCCCATCCCAAGATGTGCCCACGCCCAGGCCAGCATAATCTGGAGCTACGACAACGTAACCAGCATCCGCCAGCGCAAATGGGACGAAGTCGGCATAAAAGAGGGCGCGGTGGGCCGAGGGGGCGCCAGAGGGGTAGAAGCCCGAGGTGCCGTGCGTCCAGAGCACGACCGGTGCGGTGGATGCGCCTTTGTTCTTGCCTTTCTGGAACTTCTTGGCCTGGTATGGCCAGAGGATATAGGCAGAAGCAGGGATAAGCGTACCGTTAATGTTGGTTGTCGAGTAGATGATGCGAGAGAGGGCGGACCCGGAGGGGATGGACCATGAGGAAGGGTCGGTAAACTTCTCAACCTTTATGACCTCGCCGGGCTTTGTAGGCACAGTGATGTGGGATGGGACGTTATAGAAGTCATCCTCAGCCGGGCCACCATTCGCAAGCTGGGTTCGGTCGAAGTTGATGATGTTCTCAACCAACGTGCCGTAGTCGGAGGTCAAGTTGGCGAGAGCCAGCTGATCAGATGAGAACTTGAAGGTCGAGTTCCATCTTGTGGTTTGGATTTCAGTAGGGTCGGTACTGAATTGGCCAACTGACAGCTTGGCAATGGATGCCAGAGCAACAAGGCGAGCGAGGTGGGCGATGCGGGATGCCATAATAAATCGGGAGTAGTTTGATTGAAGTGGCTAGACTATTGGAGAGCAGATTATGAGCTGCTTTAGAGGCCTTATAAGGACCATGCTTTGTTTTGTTGTCGAGGAATCTGTCATGCTTACAGCGTATCCAAGAGCGTATTCCCTACGTAAAGCGTATTGCCATGCGTCACGAGGAGCCCAATGCCGAGTGCTGACGCCGGCTGGGCCGAGCTGCGCAAATTTCAATCTGTCATCAATGAGAAACAGGGGCTTCAGTAATATGAAAATGGTATTTGGGTTTTGATCCTTATGATTTTGCAAACGGACAAGTCGGCCCCAGATGCAACCGCAGCGGAGCCAATCAGCCGAGTGAGCTGGTTTCTCAAATCATGACACCCCCAAGACATAGTTGGCTGAATTTTGTTGGCGTAATGCAGTCAGTTAATACGCCAACATCAATTTTAACCAACTTATGACGTAATTCATAACACCCACAACTGCACGAACTACGATTAATATTATGGTGGTATCTGACAAGTATGTTCAAGTACCTTAGATTTTAGCCTAAATAAAATGAACTGTAAGGCCATTTCTTACTTGCCTTTTAGGTGATACGCTGTGCTTACCTGGGGGCCCCTCGGCCGAAAGGACCCAAGGGCACAAGCTCTAGACACGCACGTATCCTAGCTTTTGAGAATAACGGCCATTTAATACACGACTATATATACAAATACCCTCTTTGCATTAATAGTACAAACCCTACGGTACATCTCATCAATGCTCTCCACCTAACATATTCCAGGTGCCAACGAGGCTACATGCCAATAGGCTCATCACTCTTGCTCCAATGATCCTCCAGTCGAGCAGCACAGGCCTGATGCAACCAATTATGGCATCTTCGCAAATAGACCGTACTAACAGAACCTACCCCTTTGTAGTCCTTGGAGGTTGAGATGTATTACTGAATCACATGTCCATGAGATCGATTTTCTAGATTTCTTTTGGTAAGATCACCAGTAACTCTACGCTGAAGAGTTACTGATAGTCGTAGAAGTACAATTTTAACATCTATAATATAATACAGGAAACACCAAATCAGCGAGAATACATTTCAATCAATTTTCCCAATTAGCTCTGAGAAAGAATGGCTTTGCTAGCCAAGCGCCGCTCCTCAGCGGCTACCATATCTACATCAATTTAGTTAGCTTCATAGTCGTATTATTAGATATTAAAACTTACCCTTCCAAAGATCTTGTCCCTCATAATCTTCCTTGTGGACTCTTTTCTCGATAATATGTTGAGGGTCCCTTGGGTCAACAAACCTAACAGTCTGCCACCGGCCACTTCCTTTCTTCGCATCGCTCATCTCAAAACCAGCAGAAATAACAAGTACGGCGAGAGTCAGGCCCTGAGCGTAGACACGAGCCTGGACGACTTTATTGGCAGTACTTAATGGCGACCGGCTGACGATGGCAAAGGCGATACCCATTGAGGCTAGCCATGACATAAAAACGATGGAATACCTATTCTCCCGTCCATACTCTAGAAAACGCTCGTAGGCTGACTCGTTTTCACGAATGAGTTGGGCAGTGCGGGTGGCGTTGTCGGTGTAGTTTCGTTTAGGGTCCTGGGCCTTCTGATGGGCTATGCTCCAACGCTCAGCGTTCACAATGGCGCCAAAGGTGCCGCTCGACGTAACAAGGAAAGCTCTGAAAGGGAGTGTAAGGCTTCGGAAAGCTGCATAGCGCCTTGAAGCCAGGTAGACGCCACCGAGACCGAGGCCGACGCCAATGGTGCCTCCCACGAGGCCACCCTTGACGACCTCGGAGTAATGGGCTGCTTCTTCTTCCTTGGAGAGGATCTTCATAATCGGTGTTGCTTTGGTGTGGAAGAGAAGAGTAGGACTGAAGTGGTAAGAGAGGAGAAGGAATAATCTATATTTGGTGGAAGTCTCGCTGATGTGAGTTGTTGTTATCTGTGCAATGAAGAAGGCGCAGTGCAATTGGAAAAGATTGATCTTGATCTTATACAAATCATAGATACGGGACAACACGGAATGTCAAGAAAATCTTCAGGTCATTTCCCCCCGACAAAATCCCTGCTCCGACAGCCACGTTCGTTGTGCCGCAATGCTGCTATGTCTAGATGTCGGAACGTGGCGGTTACGCCGCAAATGCCGCCGCTTATGCCGCAAAATGCTGTGGCCCAGCCACAAGGCCACAATGCCGCAATACCGCATCTCCGTATGACGTCACAATCTGCAGATTGTTTGCGGCTTGGAGCGGGTGGCTGGTGGCTAGGAATTATTATGAATCAGCCCATTAACGGTGCAGTAACTGCCGAAACGTATTTGTAACGACCCAGTCAAGAAACGACTGCTTTTCCCGTCAACGAGTCAAGCGTAATTTTGATGTATCTTGAATCTTGGGCTGCTATGGATACGTGTCTGTCGCCTAGTTCAAACGCGAACTTGACTACCAATATTTTTATCTCAGACACCGAAGCTTGCCTTGGTTCCTATGCCAAAGTAATAATATTCTCCGCATTTTTTCTTGGGCAAGTTAACTTATTCATAGTGATCTCGAGTAACTGAAAATTGGCTGTTGTCTGCACTGAAATCAATCTCATATGCCTCGGCAGTATCGACCTTCTCCTCTGCGTCATCGGCTTTAAACAGTTAACCATCCGTCGGATACCACTCGAACAGTTCATTCATTAAGAGGCTCGCCCTCAAACCAAATATGTCACGCGACCTTGTTTGAGCATGTCTTTGCCGGGTGATACTGTAATAGCAACTTGCCGCATGCCACTTTCTGTTTGTACTCACCAAGAAGTTCGCAATCTCCTTGCTGGTCAACTTGTCTTTAGCGTCGGGGCTAACAAGTTGCTCTAGCTGGTTGTTTGTTAGAACCATGGGCGAGTACTCAACCGCTTCGATGCGAAGGTGCCAGAGGCAGGTGTGCCATCAGATGCAGTACCAGTAGCGCCAACAGCAGGCCTGCTGTTAGATACATGGACCATATCAGATGTAAATGTGCTAGAGGAAGGCATGCCATCAGGCGCAGTTCCTACACTAGTTGTAGTTGGGACCTCATAACCGCGGATCTCATGATGTTGTTTAGGAAGATGGAAGCCGCTAATAGAGGCAAGAGCCGACAGTAACGGTAGCCACTGGAGAGCGGCCATGCTTGCGAGTTATATGCTAAAGGTCGTTTATGGTTTCTAAAAAAGTATGGATTTCTGCGGATGAGGGACTATTATGGACAAGGGGATTGAGGAAGCATAGTGACTATATGGTTATTGGAAGTTCACAAAAGAATAATCAACCGACTGACCCTATAGCGACTCCGACTATAGTGTGATAATTCTTCATTGTGTGGACAAAGCAACTTTTCACTCTCAATCTATTGGCACGTAGTGTCCTAGAAAGACCCTGTTGGTTGTTCTTCTACGGAGGTTATAACTTTACCCTTAATTACATTGCCTCATTTCCAAAAGACCCGCAGTTAAGCTTCATAGACAAAAAGGGCCGGTATGCTTAAAAAGGGAAACTTTTAATATATATTTTAATACGTACTTAGAAAGCCTTGAGCAAAAAGCTTTAAAGTTATAAGTCTGCTTTAATAGTCTTTTAGTATTGTAAAGTGCTGGGCAGTACAAGTTAGGTGCTAGTATATTTTAAAATAAATTATTTTCTAAAAGCTCTATAACTAATCACTATTATTCTCCCCTTAAATTAAATTAATAATTAAATATTAACTATTACTTGCTTTATATGACTAAAGCCCAAATTATTAAAACATAAAGCTAAAACATATTTTAGCCTATCCCTCGGTTCTTCAATCTTCCAGCCAACATTCTCACTTGCACTGGATTGATATCTTGTTTACGTTCTCGTTATCAAAAATTAAAGTGCACCAACAATAGAATCTTGTTGCAGTTAAGTCTAGACCTCTAGTAGGTGACACTGTAGACACTCCAGTAAACCTTGTGTTCGCCCCATACTACCCCATTATCTCCTTTGTGAGAAATCCACTTTCCATTTTGATTCTGGACAGCATAGCCTTGGCCTGATGCGAACTGAATTTCAAAGATGCCAGCATTATTCTCATCCTTTGTAAAGCGACCGTCGCTCTGGACCCATCGATCATCAGCAGCACTCGTGATACGGAACTGAGCGCCTCCGTCCTGAGTGCTATGCACTACCCAACCCTGGGCCTTATCCTGCCGCCTGCCGTCTGCTCTGACGGTAGTCAGACTTCCTCTACCATCATTCGTCAATGCAACTTGTGCTCTCTCAAAATGCAGATACCGTCCTTCTGTTAATCGTCCCCTAACCTCCTTGTATCCTTGCTCCGAAAGGCTTGCCACATTCTCCACGGAACCCTCCTGTCCATTATAAGGCACCGGTGGTCTTTGTGCAGGATACAATGCCTCACAATTTGAACTCCCATCATATACACCCTTCGAATTTGTATGGGGCGGCTCAGCATATGGTAGTGCAGGAAGACTGTAATCTGGATTTTCAAAGTCAAACGCCGCAGTCAAATCAGACATGTGTGCCCTACGCCAAGGCACCATTTGCGACGTTGTCACGTTGCGGCCTTTGGAAGCTTGCCATTTCTCGATGAACAGGACTTGTGAATTGTGGTCTGCATGCTCGGTCAAGACGGCACCACCGCGTGTCCAGGGAGAGATTATGTAAAATGGGACGCGGAAGCCAGGGCCCGAGTAGACGCGACCTTGACCGGCCCAAGGATCTTGGAGCCACTCTCCGGGGGTGCCATCAAGAGAGTGATAGGGCACAACATGGTCTCCGAAGCCACCAGTCTCATCATATGAGACGAAGAGCGCGGTATGGCTGTATTTGGGGGAGTTGATGATGGCTTCGACGATATTCTTCTGAAGCCATGCTCCATCACGTGGCGAATATGGTGGGTGTTCGGAGAGTTGCATTGGTCCGATGATGTAGGAAATCTCCGGAAGGGTGCCGTTAGCAGCTCTGTCGTAGAAGTCTTGTAAAGAAGAGCCTTTAACACCGCGCTGATTGAGCTCTGACGACGAGGGGGCTTTTTGGAATTGGTCAAACCAGGCGTAGGGGTTATCATCAAAGTTGTCCGCGTCTTGGAAGATTTGCCAATCGATGTTCTGCTGTTGGTAGATTTCACCAGCAGTTTCCCACTTGAGGGGGTAGCAGTTGATGCCATCGCTATCACAACCAGGTGTCTCGTTGTTGTCGATGTATGGATATCCACCCTCAGACTGAGACTGAGGAGAGCCTGGGACGTTGATGCTACCAGATATCCAGGTCACTCTGTTTGGGTTGGTTGATGCAATGACGGATTCCTCCAGCCAGTTAGCTTGTGTACTTGGATCACCCCGGTCGACTTACCTGGTACATATCTCCAATAGTCCACCCCTCGGCCAGAGCAAACTGAACTGGGATATCATGCCTTTGAAAATGACCCCAACTCCAAGCCGTGTTATTCAAAACCCAATGATCGTTGGCACCATGGTTGAGCGCCGCCTGGTTCTCTTGCCAGCCATTACTTCCTGCTGTCATGCATTGTGTTGCATTAAGCCAGTCACCTCCCAGGTAATTCAAATACCATGGGTTGAGGGACGTAGTGCTGTTGACAGGTTGCTCCCAGACCGCTGTGTTGCCGTTGACTTGAGCGTTAGGGTCTGAGAAGCCACGGACACCAGCCATAGTACCAAAGTAATGGTCAAAGGCCCTGTTTTCTGTGTATTGGCTGTCAACATCTGAATCAGTTTTGTGTTCGGGGGTTCATACCTTGCATGAATAGTACGACATGATCGATATCCGCCAGGGAACCAGCATTGGCTTTGCCAAAGAGCGGTGTGAAGTATGCAAAGCCTGTTAACAATTTAAACGTGATAGTCATCATCACTGCACCGGTCAAAAAGATTCCTAAGTTATCTAGCAACATTCTCATACGCAAAGACATGCCATGGAGTCGAACTTCAAGTTTATTAAGAACAAATGTCCCGCGATCTGGTGAGATTCGTCGCCATTATCAGTCGTCCAATCGAACCACATGAACTACAGCACATGCCAATGTTTATCTGAAATACGACGTCCCAACTTGGCCGTCGGTGATTGATTAAGGTGTTGTTCAATGCGTGTGGATCAGAAGACCCTGAAGAGGTTGTTGATCGGCAAAGTGGGCCATGGGGAGTGGCCAATGGGTGAGACGAAGATAAACTCGTGCAACGGCGTCGTGCAAGGGGCGTCGGCAATACTGTGAACTCTATTGAGAGTGAATTCATGGGTATGGTAACTTGGCCTTTTATCTCTATCTCCCATGTGAACAGGTTTCGGGAGTAGGGGCAATTTTTCTTCTCCAATTTTCAGCGAGGAGAACGAACAACAAACAGTCCTCAAGTAATGAATTTTGCTCGTGTATCCTCCATGCGTGGTAGGAAGTGGCTGCAGGGCAAAGCATTACCCAATAGCCTTAGTTGTATAGGCGTTCTTGCCGCAGTGTCTAGTATCGGCTTGTTTGCCCTGATATGGTTGAGATGGGAGAATACCCACCATCAAAATGCTTTCTCGTTTTCGTCGGCAGCAGATGAGGCAGGCCAAACACTTGGAGTTATCCTACACCCAGAGGACTATGTCCTGCGAGAACCCACCACAATATACTTGCAGTTCAACATCTCTGATGGTTTTTATGAGCCAGATGGCGTTAGGAAGCGTGTTTATCTAGTCAACGGTATGAGCCGTTGCCGCTCTTGCATATCTGTATCTCACATTTTTTCAGGTCTATTCCCGGGACCAACTATTGAAGCAAGAGCTGGAGACAAGCTGGTAATTGATGTGCAAAACCAACTTCAAGATGAAGGCATCTCGCTTCACTGGCATGGCCTCCAGATGCAAGGTCAAAATGCCATGGACGGAGCCATCGGCATCACGCAATGCCCAGTTCCACCGGGCGGCAACTTCACCTATCATATCAAGATTGGAGATGACGAACACGGAACCTTTTGGTGGCACAGCCATGAGCATGGACAACGATCCGATGGGCTTTTTGGCGGATTGATTGTTCATCGACCGCTAACACATGAGCTTGGTAACAATGTAACGTTTTCAACTGACTACGGTGCCGACATGTTGTTCATGGTCGGCGACTGGTTTCATTCACCTTGGAAGAGTGTGTTAGAATGGTACACAGGTTTCGAACACGTGGGAAATGAACCAGTTCCAGACTCATTGCTTATCAACGGGAAAGGTCACTTCAACTGCTCTATGGCTGTTCCATCGCGTCCTCTTCAATGCAGGGAGATGAAACCTGGCCTAAACCTGACATCATCTGATTATCTGAAGGGGAGACAACGTTGGAGATTTATCAATGTCGGCTCTATCGCAGGATTCACCGTTGGGGTTTCTGGAGCACAGCTAACACCCATTGAGATTGATGGAGGATATGCTGTAGTGGGCACTCTTGCTGACAGTGTTGGTGTGCTGTATCCTGGTGAAAGGGTTGATACTATCTTGGAGATGCGAGATCCCAAGAGTTTGAGATTGCATGTTTCACTGGACGAGGAGTAGGTTGAATATCCCATTATGATCTGACGCATTCTGACTCGTTCGTCTACAGAAACTTTCAGTATACGAACCCTTCGCTTAACACTCATCAATCGTTCCCAATGGAAATAAACCCTAACAGCTCTCAGATTGCCTTGGGCTCTGAAAGTCCAAATCAGGGTTTAGACCTCAGAAACCTCACATCGCCTCCTAGTTCTGTGTCTCGCCATCTATCTACCTCCGTAGATCATAGGCTCATCTTGTATATCAAAACACAAATGCTCGCCAAGTTCTCCTACCAGCCTAAAGGATTCATCAATCATACCTCTTGGTCGCCGCAAACACCACCATTGCTGTCCCTAAATCGGAAGAATTGGAATTCAAACCAGCTAGTCCCTTTTATTCCTTATGACACTGCATTTGGCGATCGCGCGCCATGGGTCGATCTCATCATTAACAACCTCGACGATGGTTCGCATTCTTTTCATCTCCACGGCCACAACTTCTTCGTCCTAACCTCCTATCGATCAAAAGACCGTGCAGGATGGGGCAGCTACAATCCTTTTGAGCCTCTCAGCGACAACTTACCGGTGATGAATCTGGAGTCACCATTATGCAAAGACACAGTGAGCGTGCCCAGGAGGGGTTACGTCATTCTGCGCTTCCAAACTAACAACCCTGGTCTATGGATGCTTCATTGTCACATGTCAGTACATTTGGGGAGCGGTCTAGCCATGACTGTACACGTTGGTGCTAATATAGATGATGGTCACATCGAAGCTGCAGAGGAATCCGCTGCTGACTTGTGTATGAGTAAGTAGTATCTGAGATAGAAATAATGTCGGATAGAGACTTTTGAATTCTGTCAGAAAACGATTCCCAATAATATATGTCTTAGTGGGCGGAGGCGCTGATATTAATTGATCATTGAGTGTAACAATGTAAATAGAAGATCTAGTGCTAATACGCACTTTACTCGGAAGCAATTTCTCACCGAGTTCCTTCACCGCACATGCAATGCTTGCTCGTGGACTTCGGCGTCGTACCAGGTGTGCTGATGATATTGCACCCCCCGGACAAGTGAAAAAGAGCACGGCGCCCCTTTACAGCAATTTATTTACCCCCAGCATCAGGAACCACCGCCAGATCTTGAAGTAAAAGGTGACCAAGAATTTAGTCTTTCGCGCCAGACAAACCCCATTTCGCTCCGAAAATAGGCATCGACTGTAGCTTCGACGTCTATCCCGCATGCATCCCAGAGCATCATGGCCTATACAAGGCATTGCTCAAAGAAATCATACAGAAGTATACGCAAGCCATCCACGCCAACATCGGCGAGCCTCTAATCCGGATCGTCGGGACCCCAGGGACCCAAACACCGACATCTACTTCAACGATAGCGAGGGTCCATTGTTACCTTGCAACCGACTATTTTATGCACTTGAAGTCTAAGTTCGTCGATGTGATGCCCCCCATTATGAAGGAAATTTATCTCATTGTCCGACGGCACTTCCCCTACACCGTCCAGCTTTGGGTGTCTGTAGCGCCCTTCCTATTTACCCGGTCGATTGGAGGTTAGATACTGACCGTCTGGAATCGGCATCCGCAACCCAGCAGCGATTGATTACTCCTAGGAACCCTTCTTCGCCTTTGAATACTTCGCTCAATCCGAAACGATGCACATGACCTCATCATGCTGATCCCGTGCAAATCGTAGCTGAGGAGCCTGCGATGCCGCTAATCAGCGACGGTAGAATCTGCCACAATATATCCCTTTCCCCGACTTCCCAGGCAGCTGCATGGACTCGACTGCCCGCCAACGCAGCGCAGCTCCATGTCTGCCATGGCACCTAGTTCCCTTGCGTTTCTCCGTTTCCGCTCTCTCTCCAGACGAAAGAGTTCATTCTGCACCTTGTACCACTCCTGCCCCACGCGGGATGGTCTTTCCTACTCCCTCATGTTCGGAATCGTGTTGGATGCCTGAATGAGAGCCGGGGCTGCGGTCCATTCGGAAGGACAACAGAGTGGTTCAAGAAGTTAGAGCTCGCTCTTGATGCCATTTAACGTGGCATATATGCTAGTTTCTTTCAAAAGATAATGTATATCGTGTCTTCGCCTGAAGGATCCCCTTCCATAGACTACTATTCTACCTTGAGCACTGTCAATTCGGTTACATTGCCGTGAGAATTGACGGCCAACACTCAGCCGAACTGTTTCACGGCAACCTGGAAATAGTCCGTACCCTACAATCCCTAGCGTAACGTAGTTAGTAATGGTGAGTGTATTTTCAAGTCGGGCCAGAATTATTTATTACTCTGATAGACTAAAGGAACCTATAGTGGCTAATTGTCCAGACGGGTGCCGAGTTTATCCAGTGCGGAGTATAACATGTTGAGGTTTGTATTCCAGTATACTTTGTTGAGCGCTTCTACAATTTTGCTGATATTATTGTCAGGAAGGCTCTGGTAGTGTAGAAGCCAATGCTATTCCACGGTATCTTTGAACTTGCGACCCCCATAACAACCTACCAAGTGCAAATGCTATAAATAGGAAGGGAGAGAATTATTAGAGCTGATGACAGTGTTCATCAAGCCAAGGTAATCGACTAGTAATTCATCGTCCGCATGTAGGTCCTGCTGCACCCAGACGGACTGGATCTCAGCTCTCAACCATTTCATACTACGCAAATGAGCAACCTTTTCGGACCTCTCCATCATCTGGAGGACGTGATCTCTTTGCTCCTCTGTGCGCGCCTCGCAGGCTAAGATGAACAGCGGGAAGAAGTGTTGGCAGAAGCAAGTTTTGCCAGGCACTTCGAATGCCCTTTCTACCAAAGAGCCCAACATTGCCGATGGTTCCCATGGGCTCTCTGAGGAGCGTATGAGGTAGATGAGTGTAGCTATCTGGTACAGTTCTACCACTAGTGGCGGCACGGCGCTCGGTTTCGCTGGTATGGGCGCGGTAGGGAGGGTTCTGATTCTCTGCTCAAGTGCTCTCAAGCGGTCTCTGTATTCCACGTTGCGACTTTTGGGGTCCCGCGGATCGACCAGCGTATCGCAGGTCTCAGCAAGCAAGTTCAATATTGTGTGGGCAGGGTTGGGGGACTGTAGCACCTTCGCTTAGGTATTAGCTGGTGGTACGATGCTAGTATCAGAGGGAGATATCAATAGTGAACATACTGGCCTGTCCTTTACTAAAGACGAATAGTTGAAACCTCGGGTGCCTGACCCACTCACATCCGCGGTTTCCAGAGCCACTGACTTGTGGCGCCAATGATGCATGGCAAATCTAGATAGTGCATCATGATAGTAGACCCAACTGATGAGGTTGTTGATGTCGCCCTGATCCGATTGTTGTTCGAGACCGGTCGCCTGGATGATGTTTATGGCTCCTCGTACGTACACAAGCCACTCGCCCGAACCTTGCGAAGGTTGTAAGACCTGAAATAAAAGGTGTTAGTCATCGTAGGCAATTACTTCTGAGTGAACGCTTGGTAAAACCCACCTCAAAGGCGCCCAGAAGCATACACGCGGCAACATGTTGAATGGCTGCGGCCGAGCTTAGGGATACTCCTCTCACAGAAGCAGAGAGGGCGTGGAGAGAAGACACCTTGAACTGTATAGTGTCCTGATGGAGTCCACTCCGGTGGAGCGAGGAGACAGCAAGCAGCGCGTGTAAGAGAGCTCGACCCGCAAGGGTGTTGTGTGAAAGGGCCAAGCGCATGAGCGAATCACGAATGGGTAATGTGATTGTCTCGAAGGTAGGCAACGAGTTGTGAGCGGTATCATGGACTAGGGCGCATGGCATCATAAGTTTGAGGTTGCAAGATTACTCAAAGGGGAGAGTCGTTCCAAAAGCTTACAATATTGCAATAGGTCTACATGTTTTACTCGTGATCGAGGTTGCATGCACAATTTCGGAGTGGATTGGACTAGACGGGGAGGCCGCGAGGCGCTCTGCAGGGACAGATGACGGTACAATTCAACGTCCCTCGACGTTGTATTGACGAAAGTCCCCGGGCGCACAAACACACTGGCCTGACCCGAAGATGCCGGCCCCGTCATGGTACGCTTCTTGTCGTTGACCCTCGGCCACGATAGGCGTAGCCCGTAGCCCTGGCAATCCCGCTTGGCTCGGGCGCATTTCCGACATGCGGGCAGACCACGATCGCATTGGACCTTGCGAGCTAGAGAGAGCGGGTGCGCGGGTTAGAGGAGGGAATGCGGTGTGAGGGAGAGTGAGGAGATCGGGGCGATCGATGGAGGACCTACCTTTGCAAGACCAACAGCCCTTGGTAGCCTTCATTGTGCTGTGATAATGATAGGTTCGAGATGATCGCATAAAGTTGCTTGAGATGGAGCCGCACATTTATAATACCTCGATGCGCTAAGTTGCTTATTAGACTTGGATAAGTCACGTCATCCCCGTTTAGTTGCTCTGCGTTCTTCTCCCCGGGACCTTGACCCACCAGAAGCAGCTTTCCCCGAGCAACTCTTGCTAGTTATTCGTCACTAACAGAAGTCCACCCCACTTGGGCTGACACCCTTCTCCATTAACCAAAAATGGCTTCCCTATCATCGAGATGCATCCTGCATCCATCATCCATATTATGACGCAGCAGGACAATCATCAATTCTTTGCCATTCACCGAGCCTCCGTAGCATAAATCGAGGATTTGTAATGAGCTTCGACTCTAAACATCGCTCAAGAGCTTGGTGCCGCGTGGCTGTTCTCGCGAAGTTTATAAATATAGCCAGTTTACCTCCTCAACTTAAGGTAGGACCCAAACTTCTACACTTACATCCTAATCACCGTTCTCTCTGATACAGAAACCGATATTATTTGTGATTTTTTTTCATATTAACTTTATCATGGCTACCTATCTCGTCACCCAAGCCAGCGGCAAGCAGGCCCAATGGACCATCACTCATCTTCTTGCGGCTGGTGCTAAAGTCCATGCCATTGTGCGAAACCCTGACAACGCTCCCCCCATCTTGAAGAAACCAGGAGTTACTATTTTCAAAGGAGAGAGTGTTAATTTCCAAGACATCTCTCAAGCAGCACAAGGCTGCAAGGGGGTTTTTCTGAACACCTTTCCCATCCCCGGGTTAGAAGCCCAGCAGGCTCAAACGATTGTTGATGCCAGTAAACAGGCAGGAGTTGAGTCTATTGTTGCGACTACAACTGTGCTTACAGGTGACAAGTCTATGTGGGATGATGATGCGACAAAGGAAGTCGAGCTGTTTGACTATTACTCCTCCAAGTCAGCCGTCGAAGATATTGTACGCGGCGCTGGGTTCAAAGCCTACACAATCCTCCGACCTGGATTCATTCACATCGACTACCTGGCACCAAATTTTGCCCAAAATTATCCTACACTCTCGTCTCACGGAGAGCTCTTGCATTCCTTCAACGACGGCGTCGGCATGCTGCACACAGACGCAAACGATGTCGGCAAGTATGCCGCGTCTGCCTTGCTGGATCCAGCCAAATTCAGTGGCCAAGAGATTGAGCTAGTCAAAGAAAACTTGACGGTTGAAGAGGTTCGCGACATCCTTGTCAAAGTCAGCGGCAGACAGGTGCGGGTCAAGAAGCGAACCCCTGCTGAAGCGGAAGAGGCAAAGGCTACCGTCTTCGGTTCTCGATTTCAGCTTCTCGCAAACATCAGGGATTTCAGTGGTGTGGTTGCAGCTGCCAAGGGTGTGCAGGAAAAGTATGGCATACCATTCAACTCCCTAGAAACGGCGATGCAGAGGGAGAAGGGTGGTCTTCTAGAGTGTCTGCCAGCCTAGGCAGACCTGGATGTGTTGTGATTTGGGCTTCAAGTTTTGCCACAATTTGATCACGGGTTTTCAAGGTGTGGGTTTAGTCTTATCTCTGCTAGTATTAGTAGGGTAGAGTGAAATAAATCTAGATTTAAAGCAAAGACTCGCCGAGTCCTGAGCTGTTGGGATGTGAGAAAGACTTGACCGAGTGATGACTGTACAGAAATAAGAAAGGGGCTTGAATTGATAGAAGTCTCACTGTATGGACATGGTCGAGTCACAGGAAAGTAATGAAATAAGCTTCTCGTGTGAATTGTATAATGTAGTATGCTTGCGCCCTATTAACTTCCGTCCGCGTTCATCTTGTGTAGAACATTTTTCACGCAGTCCCAGATGATATGATTGTACATAACCTAATCTCAGCTTGATTGAACCTAACGTCTGCCTCGACAAGCCTTGTATTCCTTCTCGGTGATTACTGAAAATTCTAATTCCAACAAAGATGAAGACCAAACCAGATCACGAAGCATTCTCTACAAACGATTCAAATAAAAGCCAGGCTAGTATGCTCACAATAAGTTTTAAGCTAGCTGTAGAAACATATCTATACAAATCAAAGTTTACAAGCCGCAACAACTATAATAAGGGAGTGCATTTTTGCAGTACTGGGCCTAACCGTGGGCACAGTTGGGCGGGTTTGGTGCGCCCAACCGAAATATCAAGGAAGATGCTTTCTCTAGTGAGCGAGCAGCAGAACGTCGCTAGAAATTGCCTTGATAGAGATCAGCAAAGGATAGTTTCTAGTTTATTAGGATTTCTTACTCCGTAGACTGGAAAAGTTTCCCCACGCTCATATCAATATTAGTAAGTCTCGCCCGACAGCCGACGGCCTTAGCGGGTAGCAATTAACAATGCAGATTATATAGAAATTAGTCTACATACTCTTATATATTCACATTGATAATCAGTTAAATCCACTCATGTCTGGACTTTATAGATACTATTGTATAATTTACTTTTAATAAGAATAATGCTCTCAAGAGTGAAATGTGACCCGTTTCTAGGAGTGACCTATCTGCGGGGGCTGAATTTGCCGCTACTTCATTCGTTCAACACTGACGTCCCAGCCATCCAATAGTTTCCGAACAGCTCATTTGACTTGCAACGGGTGAGCCCATAGCACAGCCACGATGATGCCACGTCACTTAAATTCACTCTGATCTGAACATTCATGCTGCAATGATTCATATTGTATGCGGTTTATCGCTCAAACATTGATGAATGCAACTTCATATAGATAATATGAGCTTTAGCAAGTCAAACAATCTCCTACCACAAGTTCCCCAAGTCCCTGGTCACTCGGGGGAACAGAGGAACACTCGGAGTCCGAGCCCACATTATGTTTCTCCTAACCACCACGGATTACAACCCTGTCAGTCGTTTTTCCTCGTTCAACAGCAACAGGAAATAAGAAGACGGCAACAGCAAAATCAGGCAACTCAAAATTTGAATAGCCCAGACAAAGGGCCACTGCACCCTACGCAAGATTCTAATCAGCCGTGGGAACAGTATGGAAACAGACAGAGTGCAAGCGATTTCTACCAAGGTCCCAGCAATCTCTCTTTGCAACATTTGCAAGATTACCAAATGCAATTAATGGGTCTGAAGCAAGCTAACGAGAAACGACTATTGCGCAAAAGACAGGCACGTTTGGCGACGGTAGGAGGTTCCAGCAATCTCTCTTTGCAACATCTGCAAGATTACCAAATGCAATTAATGGTTTTGGAGCAAGCGAACAAGAAAAGGCTATCCCGCGAGAGACAGGCACCTTTGGCGACGGTAGGAGCATCACAGATTGAGGGCTTTCCATACCGCAAAATCCCTCATGGCAAAAACCTCACACATATCCGTCTTCTTCGAATTTTGTCGCCAAATCCATCAACTGAGATTGAAACCGAACTCTGCACGTTCGATTTTGCAGACTGTCCAAAATACATTGCACTGTCGTATGTCTGGGGCACCGACTTGCCTGACTCGAACATCAAAGTCAATGGGTGTCCCTTGAGCGTTAGATCGAACCTCCTCTCTGTTCTGAGGCAGTTGCACTATGACCTTGGCAACACGACCTATGTCTGGATTGATGCAATTTGTATAGACCAATCTGACGTTAGCGAAAAGTCGCATGTCGTTCAACACATGGGTGCCATCTTCCAGCAAGCACGATCTGTTTACGCCTGGCTTGGGGTAGCGTTACCCAACACTACACACCGGCGAGGCAATGATCTAATACAACAACTTGATTTCCTCGGGGACCTTTTCTGGAAGGCAACACCGAATGTTGACGCGGCCAAAGACGATAACATAATGCAGCACACATTCCAGCAGTGTTGGCCTTCGATGGTGTGCTTGTTTGATAAGCCATTGGAACAAGGAGGTTTTTTGACGTCGTCATATAAGGCCCTTTGTGCACGCGATTACTGGACACGCATCTGGGTCCTCCAAGAAGTGCATCTTGCGAGTGAGCTATGTTTTCACATGGGAGATGGCAAAATTTCACTCAGATCATTTTCAGGAGCTTTCGCCTTATTACAAGCTTTCCGGATTCATTCCAACAAACAAGACGATTACTACCCAGAAATCACTCGTTTCATGAGTGAAGTCAACCCGTTTCCACAGATGCATCGTCTTGTCTTATATTCAACCCTCTATCCTGCCGACGTTGTGTGCCTTCGCATTGCTATGACAAACTTTTGCATCAAGGATATGACTGAGGGCTCGCGTGCAACTGACCCCCGAGATATGATCTACGGCTTGTTTGGCTTTGCTACCAAGGAAGAAAGGCAATATGTCTCGCCGAGATACGATTTGAACGTCTGTAGTACATATCAGGCAGTCACCCAGGCCTTCCTCGCAAATGGATGGACGGATGTTTTGGCATGGGCACAAGGGCCTAACAAAACAATTCCGGGACTACCGACCTGGGTTCCAGACTATTCCGCAACCATACACGAAACATTATGTAGCAAATCACAAGCAAAACCATGGTTACCCCGATTTCAAGCCTCTGGGAAGACCTTATTGCATTCTAAAGAGAAATCTTCGAACCCTGCCGTTATTTCGTTAGTAGGTTTCAACGTGGATACTATTCAGATCGTTGGAACAACACTGGCATGCCCCGAGGGATCTGGCGGTGGCGAGACAAAAACAGAGATGACAACGGTCACCGTAAATCACTTGCTTAGGTTCCTCAAGGAAGCAAGGTTCCTACATCAAATAGCAGAGCAGCAGGCTACTCGTTTACCCGGTGTGCGAGTAACGACAAGCCCGGATTCAATTTGGAGGGTGCCTATTGCTGACCAGATCATTGTGCAAGGTGAGATCACAAGGTGTGGCCCGAATCTCTCTGCACAGTACGAGATTCTTATTGAGGCCTTGGAGAAAAACATGTTCGCGGCGCTCTCTGACAATGTTCGACCGTACGTAGACGGACTATTAACACACAAGAGCCGACGGATTTTCGTGACTGAGGGAGGCTTTCTTGGGCTTGGACCTCCTGACATGCAATTCGGCGATAAGGTGGTATTGCTCCATGGATTTCAGGCACCGTATGTGGTTCGGCCAGCGGTGGATTCTAACTTTAGCCTGGTTGGGGAGGCGTTTATTGACGGAATTATGGACGGAGAACTTACATATGGAAGTTTCCCGACGGAAACATTCAACTTAGTATAGGAGTAGCATTTACCGTTTTAAATATGTAAAAAAATAAAAGGTAAAATGCTATCCGGCCATGTGAATAATGAAGCTTCCATAAGGAGGCCGAAGCAGACAATAGGGAAGAACTTCAGATAAATAGGAACCAAGAAGACAAAGAAGAAAGGTTCCTCTGTGGATATAAACGCTGGGGCCGGCGTGTAGAGGCCAACAACTACAGCAAGCCACATCGCACAGCCTATCCGAGTCACCCGGCACAGATCTCACCTAATATTTGCGGATAGTGCATGCAAGAGTCATTAGCTATAATAATTTAGACCATAGTAAAGATCATATGGTTAATAACCTAGTATTGAAATGTAGATTACTACTATGGTAGTAGCTAAATGAGAAATATGCCTTAGAGCCTAGTTATTTTGACTGGGCTATTGTTATAAGACAGCTTGTGCAGAAGGAGTTATCTGCTACCTTGCTGCCTACTATATATAATATAATAACTCGCACTATGCCGTAAGGAACCGCTAAATTTCGAGAGATTCTTTTTGCTACTCACTATAATATTAACTCTACACAATTATAAAATAGTACCCGCTGGGTTAACTAAGCCGTGTCTGCGGGGCTTAGCTCGTGTAGAAGTAAATTTGACCTTGCAAGTCCCTGCATATCTTGGGATTTCTGGGTCATGCGACGTTACCGTAAAAGAATACGCAGGGTGGCATTGTTCTAAAGTGAACAACTCTGTGTGGAAAGCAGACTTCCAGAAGGCATGCCGTCTTACTCTTGAGGAGGGTTTTAGTCTTGAGCAGCTAATAACCGCATTTACCCATTACTCCCCTTATCAAAAGCACTTCTAGCCTCCACACTGAACTAATGACTCTCCTCCTGCTCCTCCTCCTCCTCTTCACTTTCGTCATCATACTCGTCTCCGTACACCTCATCAGGCGAGCTGTCATCGTTTTCTTCTTCCCCACTAGTGCCGTAAGACTCGCTCGAGTCGCTCGACAAATCCCTGGCGTCAATACCTTGGCCATCACAACCCGTCTTTTCCCGCTTCCTCCAAACCCGGAGTAGACTCGCCACTGTCTCGTGACCATTCTCTCTGCTAAATCTTACAGCCCGTAAACCCGAGCGATATCCAGCTTCTGTCGTTCTCGCTCCGGATTCTAGTAAAAACTGCACCATGTCGAGCCGGCCGCGCTCCGAGGCTACTTCTAGCGCCGTTCGACCACTCCAATATGCCCCATCAGCGTTAACATCGGCACCCAGGGCTATCAATTTGCGTGCGATACCGATCTGTCCATTACCAGCGGCAATTTGCAACGCCGTGGCGCCAGAGTCCCTGGCTGGTGGTGCGTTCACATCGGCGCCGGCGTCGATCAGCAGATCAATCATGTCCAGATCTCCATGCTCAACAGCAGCCTGCAGTGCAGTGCGTGGGAGTAGAGGCTCGTGCAATTCTTGGTCAATGACAAGGATCTTTGAAGCTGAAGCATTAACATCAACGCCCAGACTGAGAAGATGCCGAACAACCTCTATTCGCTGAAACCTGGCAGCTGCTTGAAGCGGCGTGTCCAGATTGCTCTGCGCAGCTTGGCTAATGTCGACAAGGTCCATGCGCTGTGTGAGACTGTAAATTTGCTCCAGTGGATGCCTCTTAATGGCCACAAGCAGGGACAGGCGATCCGGCTGGTAGCCTGCTCGCAGTAGCTGAGACACAGCACCCCAGTTGCCAGTCTGAAGAAATGGCAAGAGGACGGAACAGCGGATCATGGCCGAGTCATGCCAGAACTGCTCCTTGTAGCCGTAGGACTTGAGCGTTAAGTAGCCTTTGACTAAATTATAGTATCCACCATCCCCCTTTAAAGGAATTATGCAAGTCCCTACCGTCTTAAGTTCAAGGAGATGTGACAGTACCCAACCTTGTCGGTGGAAGGCTGCATATCCTATTGCCGCGTCCTCTAGAGGACCGCCGGTTTCGTCGCACTGTCTTCTTTTCAGAAGAGCCACGAGATATCCTTCGTTGTCTTTGCTGCTACCCAGGCCGGAACAAACAGCTGCACATAATGCACCTGGGTCGTACAGGACGGCGTGACTCTCCATGAGCCATTCCATTAGCTTCCAGTTTTTACTTAAAGCCGCTGCCTCAAGGAACGATTGGCTTCCATCAGTTTTGTCGACTGTTGCCCCGTGTTGCAGTAGCATGTCGACAGTTTCTCGACTGCCCGCTTTGACAGCCGCGAACAATTCGCTCCCATGTAGCTTTGCTCCTGCTTCGAGGAGACAACGGACCAGATTGATGTTCTCGAACTCAAGGCAAGTCTGAAGAGCGCTACGACCAGTCCAGTCCATTTCGTTTATATCTGCTCCACGAGACAGAAGCTCGCGCACCAGGTCGATATTGTCGAAACTAGCTGCTCGGGCAAGTTCGCCGCCAACAAGAGTCGCCCCTGCGCGTACGAGAACCAGAGCCGCATCGCTAGTCTTTATGTTGTACGACTCAGTAGCCTTGTTCCTGTACAGCGCAAGTTGAAGCGGCGTTTTGCAACGAGCCATGTCCTTTAAAAAATGTGGCGGTCGCGAAGAATAGCTTCTAAACTGATAGCCCAGAAGGGACGCGTGCTTCTCAGTACGGGGACGTGCGTGAGTGTCAGTGTTAGCACCATGATCGATGAGAAGTTGGACTAGTTTTTCCTCGCCCTTTGCCGCAGCAATGTGAATCGCACATATGCCGGATCCGCTCCAGTGTTTGAATGGAAGGTTGGGGTCTGCACCGAATTCCAGGAGCATCGAAGCCGTCGATACATTGTTTCCTTTGTAGTTCCCCTCTGAAGCGGCAACGAGGGGTGTGTAACCACTAGGAGACGTCTCGTTGACGTCCGCTCCGGCATCAATTAGGAGCACGATCATGTCTCTTCTGCCACCAGACGCCGCCCTGATGAGCCCACTCTGAATGATTTCATGATGGCAGTCTCTTTTGTATAGCGGGAGAAGGTATTTAAGTGCCCCGAGACCTCTGCGCTCTTTTCCTGCGTTTCTAGCTTCTTGTTTTTCTTCCGGTAGATGTGACATCCGAAAATCTGCATCCACGGCTTTCGTGAGAGCTGTGTTGTAAGGAACCTGATAGTGGGGGCCGTCTGACGCCGTGAGACTCGCCCCAGCTTCGACCAAGACTTGCACCGATTCCAGCGTGCATTCCATCGCCGCCTTATGAAGTGCGGTTTCTGCATCATCCTCGGTGATGAGGTCCACACCGGCCCCGAACCGGATGAGAAGTTTGACAAGGTCCAAGTTATGAACACGGCAGTCCATAGCAAGCTGAATGGGCCGCTCGAACTCGCCGGTCGCCCATGTCCAAATGATCTTATCTGGATTTGCACCCGATTCCAACAGCGCCTCACAGACGTCAAGAGATTGCGTGTTGACGGCTGCTTCGAAGAGGGCCTCCAAAAACGCTCTACCGGTCGGTTGTTCTAGACTCTTGGCAAAAAGATCTTTCCAAACCAAGAGAGGGAGATCGATGCTTCTAAATATTTCGATGATTTTGGTAAACTTGCCCTCGTAGTCGATGTACTCGTCGTCTTCATCTTCTATCAGGTTATTGGATAGCTGGTATGCGAATATCTGGAACTCTTTTTGCTTGGCCTCGATTTGATCGCTGCCGACCAGGGCCTCCACCCTGGCGGCATTCTCTCCTTCAAATTTCTCTGGCATAGATTTGCTGATTTCGGATATTACAAGGCTGAGACCTTCTGGAGTGGTGTGTTTCTGGAGATGTTGCGTGGCTAGCACAACGCTTCTGCCGCCATTATTTTCATCTGGACCTGTTGCCTTAGGCCGGAATTGTTGAACAAACATGTCTCGCGCAAAGGCGCCTGCAAGTACGGCGAGTGAGCGAGGCTAGAGTTTATCATACGAGTGAGCGGCTCTTACTGCTTAAGTAGCGGTCCTGAAACTGAAACCACGGCAGACTTGATGGCCAGGGGATAAATACGTTGACGTGGTCGGGAATTTTCAGACTGTTGAACTGGACAGTCAAAGGGCTCGATACTGCGTTTGCTTAGCGATACAAGTCCGAAAATGTTCACTGCATCACTACCGTACCCCGTGAGATTTCGACAACGCTCTTGTCGCTATCATTCTCCCCGCTGTCTTCTGGTTCCGCAACATTGACCACAGTCCACCAAGAGTCCTCGTTTTCGTGACCATTCGGGCCGGTGGAACTATTGCACTCGGTCAGTCCGTACAAACCCTCTATTTCCGGCTCAAAGAGACCTGCCTTGGAGGAGATGTGGCTGGTACCAGTGTATCGGGTACATGACTGTGATCGCCCAGCCCTGAATCGTTGGGCTTCATGATCGGCAATTTAGCACTAAACTCTCAAAATATCAGATGAATGGTATCGAGCCTACGAGGCAGCCAAAGCATGCTGTCTTTGGAAGGACGTAAGCGTGATCTTGGTCTGGATTGTTGTGCAGTGGCGGTGGATAGATGTGTCGAGCGTTAATTCCGGGAGGCTGAAACAGGACTGTTTGTCCGGCTTGCTTCGCCGGCGCAAAATTGCACCGACATTACAGTGGGGGAACATTTAGACTACGACTGACTAATTAGGGGTCAAGGTCCAAGGGATATATTGGTTACCCTGCTCGACCGCTGGATATTACGCAAGATGCATTCGCGTAGCTAATATTGTTGAAAATGATGAAAACTATATGAGGTTCGGGTTTTCTGTTGCGATAGACGGTCTAGAAGGCCCCGAAAATTAGATCTTATTTTATAGGTCCGCGTGCGCAAAGACACCATCACCATCAAGTTTTAATCTGATTGGCTGAAGGACATTCACAGGGATACAGTCGCTGCCCAAACTTACTCGGATTGGCCCATGAATATTGTTAGTCCCTTAAGGCTAAAGTGGTCCAGGGAAACAGGCCGGCGTCTTTGAATCCCTGTTTTGACTCGTTGCCAAGACGCCGGGCAAGAGGCTGGCTAGTCGCACCCTGGTTAGTTAAAAATGAAAATTATTACCACAAAAGCCATGGTCTACTATTTGAGGTCCTTAAATAATTAGAGGAAAAAATGTTGTTGAGATGATGGAGAAGCATTAAATATTGATAGGGAATTCTATTGATGGGAGGAGTGCCTAAGTATGTTGTCTGTATGAATGTAGAAGAGATTGATGCTCAGAACAAACTGTTCATGAGGGGACTTTGATCATAATCCGTTCCAGAGTGTAAGTTACAGTTAGGAACCTCAAAATGATGGAGCAGACTATCCCGAGCTATTCCCGAGTGTCGTAAACGTGCTTATTCGTGGAGTAACCACCCGCATTCCAGTGCCATCTACGTCATCGCACGGAATCTCAATTAAAGCTGACCGCGAATCTCACTCATTTTTAGACTTCGCATATGATGCAATGCCAATATTTTGAGTTATTTATGGTTCTAACGGCTAATTCTTCTGCCTCCGAAATATCCGTGGGCGTCTCGGTATCTGACGCCGAATTATCCTTGGGAGCCAGGCTTTAGCCAATACGTGCTATTTCCGGATTCAATCGTTATCGGCAGAGGAGCTGCTTGTGTTTGATGTGTAACAGGAGTGTCAATTAGGGATTGGAAAGATATGTGATCTCTGCAATACGGTAGAACGTGTCTGACGGTCTGACTCCCCTTTCCGC
Source organism: Mariannaea elegans (assembly GCA_930272665.1). NCBI lineage: Eukaryota > Fungi > Ascomycota > Sordariomycetes > Hypocreales > Nectriaceae > Mariannaea > Mariannaea elegans. Next base: position 47,393 of record CAKNEU010000106.1, read on the forward strand.
AGGGCCATTTTTGGGCTCTCGACTTGAGGCACCCGATTGTTGTAGAGAAAATCTAGTAGCCTGATCTCAGTGCGTAGCTGGGCAAGTCTCGCGCATGGTCTTTTGGTGAATCCATCGTGTAACTTCAGGATCCCTGGTATTGGCCGTGGTGTGAATCGGTATTTTGTCCGGCGTCGAGTTTCGTCCGCCCACCTTGTCCCCCATGGTGAGTAAGGGGCGACGTAGTGTGACCAAAAGGATCAACCAATTAGATTAGTTTCACTGCACAGAATTACACCGACAATAGTTGTCACAAAGAATTTCCATCGCAGAAAGGCTGAAGAAGAGGCCATTGCAACCGCGTAGGTCGACTTTTTTAACCTGTAACATATTTGTACTTATGGTCATCATTATCTTTGCTATAATGTAACAGGCCTCTTGCCTGGCAAGCCTAGTAGCCACGACGGTCACAAACCTGTTGTAAACAGAGATTTGTAAAGATAACTGGTCTGTTGTGAAGCTTGAATGACTCTCATCATGTTACATAAAACTCTTATGCAGCTTTATAGCATCATAATTTTTAACGTGTAGCTTCAAAGTGACAAGACATGTTGCCTGCCTTGGCCTCAGATTCTAGTAGCCCGTCTCGTAATGCAGCTTCTACATAGCCTTGGAAGCAGACAGCACTTCGTATGATCAGCGCTGTCATGAATGATTTTCGTTCATCGGCGTGACCGAGATCAAGATCCTACAGTTGCGTCATCAATTCAAGGATTATTTATAGTGGTTGGGCTAGGACCGCCGCTAAGCGAGAAGAAGAATAGGCCATGCGCTACCCTCGAAGTTTCATGCACCTTATTCTGCCTGCACCATCCGACCGCCTCTGAAGGTGGTTACCATGTATTACGCTATATCTATAGAGCCCGTCCTGTGATGCTTCCCTGCTCTAATTCTTCTAATTACCAAACCTCAATCTTCACAGAATGTCTATCTTTATGCAACAGCCTTGCGTCTATCCTACTGATCATTTTCTCACGAAAGATGTGGGTCACAGTACCGGCGGTGTCTTGAGCAGCTCCGCCAACCGTGATGACAGGACCCAAATCTCCAACCTTGCCGAGCGCCGCAGAATACAAAACCGCATTGCTCAATGCAGCCACCGTAAGTTATCTCCCCTTGACTTTGTGATTCAGATTTGGCTGAGATTTGTGGTTCGAGAGAATCTGTAAATGGCATATGACTCACATGAATGGTATTTTAGGTAGGAATCAAAAGAATCGTCTGAAAGACCTCAAGCGCCAGTTTGGCTCTTCTGATACCGGATCCGACAAGTCAAAGAAGACAACCACTACTAAAAAGCCACCACGGCCCAAGTCAAGGTCGCAGTCACATGCTGCAAAGCCCGTCGCCTCACAGGACCGGTTTCCTCCTGAGCTTCCTCCCATGGAGCCATCCGACGACCTCTTCTTCCCTGGCATCTTTTATGGCCGGGCACGCTCCAACTGCCCTCCTCCCATTGAATTCTCCAACAACCTCTTCTTCCCTGGCACATTTCATGACCGGACTGGCTCCAACAGCCCTCCTCAGCTCACATACTCGACCTCCTCAGCTCCAGACGAGATCCTGATAGCTCCAGACGAGATCCTGATCGCTCCGTACGGTGCTACTCATCCAGATACGGCCACGATAAGTGCTGCCTCTTACAACAACTTCGTGATAGCTTCCACCGTACCTATGAAGCCCCCTTCAATGACCCAATTTGATGACACAATTAGGCGTGAGTCGTGACCCAGCGATGACGGACAAACTTTTATATGACTAACAAGTATATACCTTCTGTAGATCTTGAAAATTCTAGTCCCTACAATCCATTCAAGAACCATGTAAGTAACGCTGGTCGACTATCCCACAGTGGCGCCTGAAGATTATATTGACGAGTTTGTCAGACTTCTCTTTCGCATTTATACGCCCATTGGCCAAACTGTTTTCAGGTCGTGGACGATTGTACGGCGGCGCCTCAATCAATGCCCGGCTTTTCTGACTTAATTTACCCTCAATAAATCAAGGTCTCTTACATCCTGATTGTAATTAATGATAGCAATCGTTAAAAGGAGATTGGAGTGGATGTGGCTATAGACTTGGTGTCTTTAGATTCTTCTTTGCAACAAGGCTTATGAAATGGTTCAGCATGGCGGTTTTGCTTATAGATATTTTGCTCTTTCGCTCTCTAGCTATACACCGGCGAATAACAATATGCACTAGTCGGACTTTTATCCATCTTCGTTTTTGAGACACCATTTGTTGTGACACTGCCGACTGTGTAAACTAAAGAGTGATTGGTTTATGTTGAAAGATGGATCAGCGCGTTATACTGACCAATTCTTGCTGTACTATCTCATGATGTACGGGTAATGCACCCAGTAGCCTATGCCTTATCTCTCAAGCATGAGGCATGGAATATCTCACCCGTAACCGCCAACCCGAAAGTCCTTGTTGTAACGGCCACTCATAGCAACACTACCGAAAGTGAAATGATCTGGATTTTATCGTTACAAAGCTTCAAGATATTACGACCGTTGCAAATATTTTATTCGAGCCTTTGAAGAATTCACTGCCTAGGCTCTCTACTAACGCAACTTGGCCATGCGGCTAGCACACCTAGCAGGAATGTAAATCCCCATCAACTTATGTTCATAATAGAACGGAAAGCTCAGCAACTTAGCGATACTAACAAGCGTAAAGAATAGCCAGAATAATGTGAATTCACACAGGAAAATTGCTAGGAAGACAGATAGTACACGAGGCGCCTTGCCAGCGCGAGCGACAAATGTATCAGAGGAATTGCCTATCAGGATAAGACGAAGACCGGTTTTCTGGCTTCCGAAAAATTTAAACCCTGTATAAGATCAAACCGCTCTGCTGAAGGTGCCATATTGGAATATTGAAACTACCTTGTTATTACTACAGGGCATCCGTTAGATCTGGGGTGGGTCCATGGAACGGGATATGAATCCGTCTCAGCTCGATGTATTGGAAGATTCGTACGGCAGGTAGTTGGGGATTGGAACCTCTAGCCATTCGATTTGGATACATTTATAATAGCAAGTTGGTTGCTCGGTAGTGTCTACGCCGATGGTGTTGATGATGCGGCCATCAAAGCAGATGGTGAAGGTGAAGAAGATTTCAATACTGAGATCAACGTTGAGAGTGAAACTCTTGGGCGCGATGACATCATTCTCTCCTAGTAGCGGCCTGATAGGTAATATATAATAATCCTTCTTCTTTTTCTCCTTAGCTTTAGATAGACAGTTCAGTGTGGAAACAGCTTGTTGAATAAACATCTGTCAGCCTTTCACAAAGGTAAATATATAAGTAAAGGTATAATTATAATACCATTTATAGGGCTTTCGGTATATGCAATCCATACGCCTCGCCTCCTTTTCTATCGGCATTTGCTGGCATATTACTTCTAAAGCTTCAAGCTTCAGTCTTGGAATTGAGAGATTGGTGCCTTTTCTTCTATACCTAGCTGCTTTACGATCCTTGTGATATACTCACCCATTACAAATGCCGGCTAGCTAATTTATACAGTTCTTAATAGTTTAACGGTTTTGCTAGACCGTTATACCATAGGGCAAAATATTGGTCAATAATCGCATTGGTTGCAATTATCGTAGCATACAACAGCTCTTTTAAGCCTGCACGGTAGACCCAAGCCGTGGCAAATAGGAGAGGCATTTGCCCAATTCCGGGATTAAATTGGCTTAGTTATATGCTATCTAACCTAAAGGACTTAGGGAGGTCTTCTAACCTTTCATTTTGCCCTTCTTTTATCTTTTATTTTAACCTATGCAAGTAGCTTTTAATAAAACCACAAATTATCTAGCTTTAGAAAAGATATAATTCTCTTATATTAACTATAGCTTGTAGGTTGCAAACAGCCTCACAAACTAAGGCGGTATGTTAAGATATCCCAGACATCTTCTTTCGCTATAGCTTACGATGGCTTGGAGCGGGGCTATTGTGAGTACCGCAGCCCCCTATTGAGGACTCTGGATAGCTTCGTATCCGGAAGGGGTTTCTTGATTCGCAGCCCGGATAAAGCTTCTTCTTGCGTTGAATAACAAACCTTCCTATTGTCTGCTCACGGTCCGCAATTGTGATAATTATCACAAGCCTGAATAATGTTGATTTCTTTGTTCTGTGACTCTCGGAGGTCCCGGAGACCTTAGCTATCACAGCTTCTATCCAGGGATAAATAGGGGACCTTTTAGCTAGATAGATAGGAAAATCAAGCATCACTTTCCCTTCGGAATAATCGATCAATTGTTCCGGCTGTAGTACAACAGAGTCTTTGATGGGCCGACCATCGAAACCCCAACCCACAGGGGATCTGGTTTACCGAACCATACTGACAACTTGATCAAGCGCCGGACGCAGAGCTCCAAGAGATAATCAAGATGCCCGCGTGCCATCTCTGGATCGGCACGCAATCTCACGTCGTGGTATACTCTCTCAAAGCTGGGCAAGAGTTCAAAATTGTTCTTTTAGTTCCTCACAACCTCTCCCCCGATGTTAGCATGCAAACCTGGCATATAGGAGCTGGACAGGGAGGACAGCATTATCCCTGCATTAGAGTTACATAAGCATTTATTATAAGCAACATTTAATCTCTGGGGGCTCCTACCAAGGTAGACTGGTGTTCCGTTGGCTTAGGCAAGGACTTCAATAACGTTGAATTTTTGCTTGATCATGCTGTACCTAGTGGTGCACTCCTCGACGTCGCGCCACACTTCAGCCACTCCCGACCGGCAGTGTGTTTGACGGTTTTGTGGTTTCCCTCGTCGACAAATTAATTTTTATATATATTTTTATATTCCTCATACTGTCTAATCAGACCTATAGCAAGCGGTAGCAAGTCCTCCGTACTGATATGGGAGACGTGAGGTGTAAGTAAGTTGCGACAATGCATGACCAAAGCTGCTAGAAGAATTAAGCTGTGATAAATTTAGCTCAGCCACAAGCCGAGCGGACGCTAGCGGACTCATGTGGGCCAAGACTGCGCGAAATGCGGACGGCCCCACGTCCAGCAACCCGGAGCATGCGGACGGTGGCCGGGTGAGGCTCTTCTTTTCTAACCTACTGAACAGGTATAAATACAATCATTCCCCCCGACCTCCTTATCCGAAATCCAATTTCAAAGTTCAAGAAGCTCGATCTTCTAGACCTCTTACTCAATCACTGCCTATCCCTCCGCAATGCCTTCAACAGCCTTCTCTCCCGAATCGTTGCCCGACCTTACAGGTCGGGTCTATCTTGTCACTGGAGGCAATACAGGAATGTCCGTTCATCTTCCAACCCTTCTTTACAGAAGCCATCTAAATCTCACATTTTTACAGTGGCAAGTCAACCGTGATTGCATTAGCCGCCCACGGCGCCAGGGTCTACCTAGGCGCTCGGAGTGAGCCCAAAGCTGCCGCTGCGATTGAAGAAATTAAAACTCAGCTGCCTTCAGCTCAGATCTTCTTCTTGCCCCTTGACTTGTCCAGTTTCAAGAGCGTTGTCTCTGCTGCAAAGAAGCTGCGAAACGATGAGACGTCTCTACATGGCCTTGTCAACAATGCTGGCATCATGGGCGTTCCCTTTTCTTTGACCGAGGACGGCTTCGAGCTTCAGTTTCAGGTTGGTTCACGCCCCCCAAAAAAAAAACCCCGGCCGAAAGATAGAAATTAACACCATCGCTCTCAATTAGACCAACTACCTCTCCCACTGGCTCCTCACCTTCCATCTTCTGCCGATGCTGCAGGCTACCGCAGCCAAGTCGCCCAAAGACACCGTGCGGATAGTCAACGTAACATCTGATGGACATGCAAGGTTCGCTCCCAAGGGTGGTATCGCGTTCAATGACATTTCACTGGAAAAGGAATCGGCCATGACCCGGTATGGCCAGAGCAAGCTTGCGAATGTTCTACACGCGAAGCAGCTGCACTCCATGTTTGGCCCAGCTGGAGACGCCAATAGTTCAAATCCGATTTGCATCGCTGCAGTTCATCCTGGCCATATTGACACGTAAGGCCACATGACACGCACCGATTAAAGAGCATCACTCGCTAACTAAACTAGTAACCTCAACCGTCAAGCCACTGGAGCAGCGCCCAGCTCTGTCCTCCGCGCTATCACGCCCATCATGCGCTGCCTGGGTATTTTGGACGAGGAGGCAAAGGGTGCGTGGTCTTCTCTATTCGCGGTTGCAAGTGACCAGTTTAGTGGCAAGGATTCTGGAGCCTACATCATCCCGTACGCCAAGATCGGGACACCGAGTGTACCCGCCCGTGATGAAAATCTGGCAAGAAGATTGTGGGAATGGACTCGTGATGAACTCAGCAGCAGAGGATTTTTAGAGGTTCAAGAATGAGTACGCGCCTTTCGGTGCCTCTCAAACCTCTTCTCCCTCCAATATCGCGAGGTATTTGTCTATGTTGATATCAGCGATGGAATAATGACGCCTCAACTTGTACCCACCTCCAACCTTCCATGACTGTCCAATTAACCTCAGAGTATGCTTCGTGGCATCCACAGCTGCCCTCAGTTCCACCTTTCCCGTCTCCTGGATGTACCATTGATACTGTGTTGCCGCAGAATAGAGACATTCAGTAGCAAAAGGGCTGACAATGCCTTCATAATCTTGCTTTCCAAGTAGGAGACCCAGGTGGGAAGCAAATTCCCAGATCAGCCCACCGATTTCATGTAGACTTTGCAAGGCCAGCTGTTGCATTCTCAGCTGCTCTGGGATACCCACGCCAGACACGTCGTCCAGGTCAGCACAGCTGTGGTTATCGCATAGGGTGACTATGGCACTGAAACATAGTCCAAGCGCAGAGGAATAGGCAGCAAGGACATGTGGCTCTTCTATACTCACCTCCTGCGCCAAGGCGAGCCTGAATGAGGAGAGGATGCTATGCAGTTGAAGTCCTTCTGAGTAGTAGTCTGCCGGGGTCTTGATTCTCTGGCCGGTGCGGATATGAGATAACACCCTAGAGAGAAGGTGGGCAGCTTGGCAGGTTCGGGCAAATGGGGGTGCAGGTAGACCTGTATCGCTGGACATTGCAAGCGATGGTATCACAGCTTGCTCCTTTTACAAATATTAGACGTTTCTTCAAGTTCGTTGGGAGAGCTTCTCACACCAAGGTCCCATGAAGTGTCGTCCATCGGGAGGAGGTCCTCCGCGCGAGCGTCTTCACAAGCAAGTGGTCTATCAGGGAGACCAATATTGACAACCCTTTGTGGTTAGTTGAGGCACACGCTCAGTTCAGCATTTACTTACCGATCCATGATGATGACACCCCACCAAGTACGGCGGATCTCCTCCACTGCGGTCCACGACACTGAGAAGAGTAAGTAGCTGAATAGGAGATGACTCGGGATGGGTGCATTCACTTGGTATGGGAAACATTTGCAAGGTGTTGCGCCGGTCATGGATGCCCATTGCCTGGCCCAGTCGAGCGCAGTGCCCAACCGTCAAATACGCAGCTGGGTAAATGGCATGAGCGACTTCGTAGAACGAGAGTAAAAGGACAGCCTGAAGAAAGCGGAAGTGGATGACTCCTAGGTCCTCCATAAAATGAAGGCACCGCCTTGCTCGGAGGTATGCAGCCTGATGGTCGAGCTTATTCTCAGCTTTCTCGGGTAATAGGATATCGATGCAATGAAGAAGCAAGAGGATGTCTGCGGAGTAACCTTCAGAAGATATCTGTTGGAATAGGCACCTTTTCGAGACTAGTCTCGCCTGGATGTCAATTCTAGGCGCTTGAGATTGTTATATCAGGAGTCCTTACCCACTGGAAACACCGGATGAATTGTGGTGAAGAATGCGTCTAATGACCGAGAAATTTGTTCTTCTCCTCGATTCACCACCTCCAGAAACTCTTCAGGAAAATTGAGAGTCGATGGGCACTTGATCGCAGGAGATCGTTGGCCAAACACGTACGAATCCAGAAAGAAGAGCGCAGGAAACGTGTTTCTGGGTGACGAAGTCTTGAAGGACTGGACATCAGTTAAAGGACCATGGATGGGGTTGGCGAAGCTCACTGAGTCAAGCACTCCGCTCTCATCAGGATACGCGCAGCGGCGGCCATTCTTACGACAAAGGTGACACGACGGAAGCTCGCGCGTGCATCTCCGTTTCTGCCTGCGACAGGTCGTGCAGGCGAGCTTGCTCAACTGGGCTGGGAGTTCGTCCATATTTCGGGGTGAAATAGCAGAGAGAGATAGATATTGAAGAGTTGGAAGCAGACCCAGTAAGCAGAGGTTGAGGGGCAGGTTATGTATTAATCCGTACCTAAACTTTTCCCCACCATGCAATTATAGATAAAGCAGAACGATGATAATTGCTCTTTGAACTGGATTCTCAGTTTTGGACTTGTATTCCAGCAAGCTTAGCGATTCTTTCTAAAGATGGACGAAATTGCATTTTCTGGGAGATGTTTACGGTATGCCCTTGCCACGGCTTGGGCAAGGCACAAGTAAACCGCAAAAGATTCTTCGTGATAGGTCACGTGCTAACCGATTGGGAGCGCCCACGAACGATCGTGATCGCCCACGAACGATCGTGATAACCCACGACACTACATTGCCTGGCAGACCTGCGCGTGACGGATCCCCGCGAAGATAAGGAACGAATTGAGCTGCTGAAAGGCGGCTTGCTTGAACTCTCATATCGCTGGATCCTCAATAACGATGATTTTGTCCGATGGCGCCGGGACCCCAACGCTCGCTTGCTCTGGATCAAAGGCGACCCAGGCAAGGGTAAGACAATGTTGCTTTGCGGCATCATAGAGGAGCTGGACGAGACCACTCAGGCCAATCCTTTGGCATTTTTCTTCTGCCAAGCTACAGAATCCCGCATCGATAGTGCTACGGCCGTGCCCCATGGACTCATATACATGCTTGTCAAGCAGCGGAAGGCGCTTATGAAGCATCTGCTTCGGAGGTACAAGGACGCCAGGAAGCGTCTCTTCGAGGATGCAAACGCCTGGGTGGCTCTCAGCAGCATTCTCACCGTGATGCTCAAAGATCCCTCGTCCAGGAGCACAATTCTCGTCATTGACGCCCTGGACGAGTGCGTGACAGATTTGCCGAGGCTCCTTCAGCTTATTACCGAACTGTCCAACTCAACAGTCAAGCTCATCGTGTCGAGCCGCAGCTGGTTGGAGGTTGAGGAGCTGTGAGCTGCTTCACGAAGTGTCATGCTGCAGGTTGAGCTCAACGCCAGATCTATCTCCGACGCTATCGGTGCCTTCATCGACTATAGGGTGCAGCAACTTCCCCAGTTCAACTCAATTGATATCGATCTGAAAGATAGTGTCCGCCAGCATTTGTCTGCCAACGCCAACGGCACCTTCCTCTGGGTTGCAATCGTTTGTGAGGCTGTCAATGACCCCAAGCTCTTGAAGTACCAGGTTCTTGATAAGCTAAAAGAATACCCCCAGGGTCTTTCTCCCCTCTACCAGAAGATGATGGAATACATCCTCTCATCTGTTAATGCACAACTCTGCATACAGGTTCTATCTACTCTAACAGCCGTCTATCGTCCGGTTTCGTTGCAAGAGATCGTATGTCTAATCCCGGAGTTGCAACCTTTCAAAGATGATATGGGAGAGATCAAGAAGATTATCCAAGCCTGCGGCTCTTTCCTGAGCCTCCGAGGGGGCGTCGTATATTTCATCCATCAGTCGGCAAAATATTTCCTGCTCAGCCAAGTTTCAGGCCTCATGTAGTCCTTTAGCTTTAGACGTCAACACTACAGACTCTTCAATACATCACTTGAAATTCTATCAAAGACCTTAAAGCGCAACATCTACAACCTCGGTTCTCTTGGTTTCCCTATCGAGCAAGTCAATCCCCCAAGCCCCCACCCACTGGAACCCATCCGATACTCTTGCGTCTACTGGGCCCAGCATCTTCGAGATTCGGGTTTAGTCAGGAATGATGTTAATTTGGCAGAAGGGGGTTCTCTTGACCGCTTCTTGAGGGCCAAATTTCTGTACTGGCTAGAAGCTCTCAGCCTAAAGAGGAGTTTGTCGGAGGGAATGAGAGCCATCCAAATGCTCAACGAATTGGTTGTAAGTTTACCTCAGCACATCTTAAAGGCAACCTAGAGAGACTAACATCTCAAAGAAAGAGATTGGATCTCAGTATGCTCAGTACATGGTCATTAACGCCAGTCGATTCGCCCAATACTTCATGCCCACCCTCGTGGCTACACCCCTTCAACTCTACACATCCGGACTCCTTTTCTGCCCCTCTCGGATACAAGACTTGTTCTTCGGGAACGAGGAAAGAAGTCCATGGCGGTTGACATGTTCCAAGCCAGATACAGAAAGTGATTGGCCTGCGTATCTAAGTACTTTGGTGACTCCGAGAGTGTATACCATCATATTTGCGCCTGATGGACTTCGGGTGGCCTCCCGAGCCGACAAGTCCTCCATCAAGGTCTGAGACAACACTTCCTCCTGCCTTGGGACACTGCATGAGGACATCATACACCCTCGGTCCGCCGTGTTTTCATCGGATGGCCAGTTCCTTGCCTGTGTAACATTTTGCACAGTCAGGATCTGGCACGTATCCAAGGAAGTGTGTCTGCAGACTTTGACATTTGAGGAAGCTTACCCCAGGGACTCTAGTGAAGGCCTTATGGCCTTTACTAGCGATAGCAGGTACCTCGTCTGGGCTCGAACCCGTGTTATCCTGGTGTGGGACTTGAACCAGTGCGACAGCAGGACACAGACGTTCAAACTCAACGAAAATGTCAAGTCAAGGGCCATCTCGGCAAATGGCCGGCGGCTCGCCCTCCAGAGAGGTGACCACCTCGATATCTTAACACAATGCAAAGCCCGAGGCTTCATCTTGCCGAAGCACCATTCACTGCACGCCTCCCACCAATGTCCGATTCTTGTCCCCGGCTTCCCCTTTCTACGTACCAGCCTGCCACCTACAAACCTTTACGTTTTCGCCTTAATGATTCCCGACATCTTTCTTTGCAAAGCCTCGATTACTGTCCCGTCAATTCAAAAGTCGAGCGTACCTACCTTAGCTGCTGTAAATGGGTCACACATGCGCAAATCCTTTGAGGCCTGTCAATCGCCGGGATTCGAGACAAGCCTTTCTAATCTCCTAGTATCGTTCCCAAGGGTCTTTGGCGATTCATGTTGTGAATCATACGAGGGTCGCTCAGATCTACTTCAAGCACCTTCAAATGAACGAAAATGGCTCTATCGTAATGGCCTCTGCACGCGACTCCGCCCATGCAGAGCATTGTCTTGGTTCTACAGGCGTAGCTTGTAGCCCGCAGCACGACTAATGTAATTAATCTGAAATATGAACTCTCAAACTAAAAAGATACACAAAGGCCAGCTATCCGGAAGAATGGCCTTTCAGCTTAAACGCAGTATCAAATATCGCCGTACAACATTCCGCACTTATCAACCCTGAAAGACCTATACGAGTCCCTCAAATTATCAATCCAGTCTCCACAAGCTGGCTCAAATTTCTCTGTTCCTTGAACGCAGTCGTCTTCCTCGTAAAGCGTGAGGCAACAACTGTCACTCTTCTCTCCATCGAGGAATTCTTCTGGTTCATAGCCCCAGTAAACTGAGTATCCAGCCGGTAGAACAGTACCAAGGCCGCCCAAGAAGCCGGGATTTCCAATCTGCTGCTTCAGCGTGTCTCTAACGTTGACACAGTTCGTGTTGACCGTCTTCCTCCCGGCATCATTGGCGACGAGGAGATCAGGATCCAGCGCATACACCTCCACAGGACCTTCGTGATAGGCTAATTCAGCCTCGTCATCCGGCGTCCGAATGTGAAAGACCCAGGGACGATGCTTAGCCTCCGGCTCCGGTTCGTTAAATTCTGGAACCTCTTCAGTGGGCGCGTCCGGTGGCTGCTCAGTTAAGCAAGAGGTTCCGTCAAGGCAGAAACGGCGGTAACCGGTGGGTAGTGTCACACAAGCCTGACCCTTGGGACAGTCGGAATTGAACTGACACTCCTCAGTGTCGCCAGTTAGGCCAAGTGCCGAAGAATGGTATTGCACGCAAAATCCGGTACCCCACCAACTGCTTCCACAGGTGCAAGTAGCCTCGTTAGGACCATGGCCACAACGTTGGAAGGTATCTGTTGTGCCGGCGTCTGCGCAAGATGGTGTAACGCAAACACCGCCTTCGCATCTATTAGACTCACACTAAACGCAAGGTGTCATTCATCGATCATAGGATAGGAGCTATTAGGGTTCGGTTGACTTACTCTATTGCCGCATCTGCCACAATTCTTCGGATCGATCAAGCGTTGGTCGCTTTTGTCATCGCATGGCGCTGGGCAGACTAGCGAAGTGCTTTTCCCTAAGACAGGAAGAAGCCCGTGTGCTATGGAAAAAGCTACATCCACAGCAAAAGCTGTCATAGAAGTGGTGACTGTCTTCGAGAATCCTGTCTTCAGGCCATCAGTGAACGCAGACGTGAGTTTTTCAGTCGCAGCCTTTTTTCCCTTCTTGAAGAAAAAGTCCTTGTAGGCGACATCTTGGATTGGGCCTATTAGTTGCTTGCACAACATGTCATCGACAATATTAACCTTGAGCTCCTCTGCGAAATTTTCTCTCTGAATCCACCAGGTCCCCGTTTTGACGCCGTCCGCCGCTTTTCTCACAGTCATCTTGTAGAGAGCATCTTTCTGGATATATGATATGAGCTCAAACAAATCAATATCGTTCTTCCCCGGGAGAGCCTTCCAGTTAATATTCACAGGGATTTCGCGCTTCAAGGCCTTGGAGAACTCCTCTGTATCGCGGGTTTCTGACATGCTTGCCCGCTCTTGGTGTGCATGGTGTTGCGCGGTAGATTCGGCCGAAACGTCAGACAGGAAAACAGCGATCCAGACCAGAATACAGACAAGAAAACCCAATCCACTAACATGCCGCCTAGACGCTCTGGCCGTGTAGATAGTCGACACGGTAGGAGTCGGTGTTACCGTAATGTTAGTCGCCGGAGCTGTCGAACTCACAATCGCGTTACTAGACAAGGCCAGCGTTTGCGAGTTAGGACCACCGAATGATTGGGTAGGTTGGACTGATCCACTAGGAATTTTTGTTGTGGACATCGTATTTGAAAACTGTGAGGACTCGGACGATGATGTCAGTTGCTGTGTAGATGCTAGCATGCTCGCTTAGCTTGAGAGGTGCCGGTCGATCACAAAAGGGCATTACCTGATTGCTCTGAAAGCGCCGTGACGCTTATCACACCGGTTGTTTGGCTATTTCTAGTAGTTGACTGAGCGGAGTTGATCGACGAATGAGTGGCAGTGTTAATGATGGAGTTGTTACTGGCTGCTGATGCTAGGCAGGTGTCATTAGTTAGGAGGACCGACGCATCGTTGCCTTCTGCTGCGATATTGGACAGGCTGAAGTCACAGCTAGATAGAGTGACGTCTTGTTTCATGATGCCTTCCTCCCCGTCGTCATACCACTCCGTAAGAACTGTGTATTCGGGCTGCTCAGGACAAACAACACCATTGCTGCAGGAGAGACTGTCACCCTTGAGCGTGCAAGTACAATTGGGGAAGTCCTTCAGCGCAAAGCAATCAGGGCCAACGCAGAAAAATCTGAAGGAGAAGAACCCCTCCGACCTACAGTAAGCGAAAGTGCTCTTCCACGAGTTCATCGTGATCGTGGCTCTTGGATCAGTGCAGAGTAGGCTTGGAGAAAGAAGACAGTGCGACCGATTATGTAGATTATTGGGTAAGACTCATGTATAAGCAATAGTCGGCTAACAGAATTCAGTGATGTCGTCTGATTTAGGTTTACCGATGGACAGGGTGCAGAAGTCGAATGTTCGATCGCACTGCCGTATTCCCTGAGTGGGCTGTTTCCCTTAAAAATCTTAGCCACTAAATGCTTTGATTATAATCCTAATACTCTAATAACAATACTTCCCATGGTTGTGGCCAAGGATCTATATCGAGCCAGTCTGCTGAATCGGTTCGAAAACGGGCGAGAAATATCATCGGACGAGAGCAGCGATGCAGCTAGTTCTTAGTCTACGCCACACGTATGGTGCCAAGAGGAAGAATAACGTGACTGCATCCAAATTATACTGCCACCTCACGAATTTTGGGACCATTATATGCTGTTTACTTTGTGAGCTTCATAGGATAGCTGATACACTAATTTTTTTTCCCCGGGGAGGTTCGGCTGTACACATCAGTGGTGTGACTTGAGCTAGCCATATCTCAGGGCCATCATAGTCGTACTCTCAATCGTAGACTTCATGACAAATTTTTATGGTTGTTTTCTTTGTCGGAACAGTTATTGGAGCCAGTGGTCGTCAAAGAACAAATCATTACTTTGTTGCTTTCTCAGCTTGCTAGGTCTCCACAGCCTAAACCCGAGACCACAGATCGTCGGAGCTCTCTGTTCCACTACTGGTGACGATAACGTGGACGCAGATATCGAGATCAATACCCAACGATGCTCAATCCTAAAGACAATCAACACGCAGACTGCGACTGGTGTCAATGGACCTGATCAGCCGAATGCGACGTTCACATTCATCTACCGTATACGTTTCAAGCGCCCAAATAGTACCAGAGCTAACTTTCATCTAGGTCAACTACAGAAGATGGGTGTCCTGCCGTCATCTAAGGAGCAGCAGAATACTCTAAGCCTTAAGTGACGCACTGGTGAGTTAAATTTCTCGACCGTCGATCCGCTTAAGACGATTTGCTGTGACGTCGTTCTCCTCCGTATCCCTGAGTCATATGCTAATGTGGACTCACTACTCAACACCACTTTCTCTCTGAAAGGCACTTTGCTCGGACGCAGGAAAGTTTCCGCTTTTACTTCGCTGCCTAAGGGATACATGGGGGTATGCTCGTACGAAGAAGACACGACAATACACGTAGCGTGTAGGCTAGACCATAGCTCAGAGGGTTTTTGAGTATGCTCCACGCACTATGCTATCACAACGTCACATGGCAGCAAGGCGCGGATCCTAAGGTATCTTTCTCTTCACAGCGTCTCAGCTCAGGAGCTAGAGAAAACATCTAGAAAGTCTGACATTAGCTAATAAATTTTGGCTATTGCAAGGGCGTTATAGCTTTCCTCAAACCCTTCAATTATGTATCTACTCATTTCCAAACCCTGTGTACCAACGTGACCTGATGTGAGGAACGAAGCCATATTACATTAAGGTATTTGACTAAGTTTGAAGTTCGAGTGAAATAAGTCACCATTGGTCGCAACCGTCACGTGGTTACAAAGCTGAAATGCGGGCTGCTCGGGGCTGAAGTGGTGGCTCGTCGAAATCGAATGACTGAACTCGAAACTTGGCGAGGCATAATTCGAGCCAAGAAGCTATGGTATTGCCTTTGCCAATGGGAAAAGCAGACGTGTAAATGGCTTTCAGCCACCAAATCGCGCCGTCTGATACCTCACAAACCTATGTTACCCATCAGGTCATAAATATTTCCGGTTATGAAGTCATGGGATCTAGAGGGAAACATCTGTCATTTAGACGTGGCTGATGAAATGGAGGGGGTGTTCATGTAGAAAGGGAACAAAGTCGCTGGCGCACGCTCTCAGACGGTGCTAACCGGTTGACTTCAAGATAACCTGGAGAGCCACCCCGCAGGCGGTCCGGCCCTACGCTTCGGCCGACAAGGTCTCTAATTGGATTCCAAGGTTCGCAGTCAAATTCCCCACCATTCCGGCTGGAGGCCACTGCGAGACTGCTTCAAGTGCCCTGCCCCTGTGGCTAGCCGCTTGGCATCAGGCAGCTCTGCGTAGGATCCTTCGCACTTGATGGATCAATGAGATCATCAGGATGACGCCCTGTAGCTCCTTGAGAAATTTATCCCGGGCCCGCGCTTTACGCGAGCGCCAGACGCAGGACGCAGAGAAATGGAGCGCAGCAATTTGATCTAGTCAAATGGCAAGAGGCAGTTTTAGAGAACTCCATTGATCACTGTGACCACTAGCGAGGGACTCGGGTTGACCGGCTCCCCGAGCAAGATCTCTAGAATAGGGCGATACTTGTCTGGGAAATGGATCATTTAAAGTGCATACTTCCTTCCATCCGCTTCTATGCTCTGCGCTTTGGTGCTGGGTGTGGAAAGTCCGTGTCCTTAACAGCCGCTCGTTGTTCAGCCTGCAACTCTTGATGGGCGTACGTTGCCTCGTCGCCAGACCTGATTATATTGCCAGGACTAGATGATGTATCCCGTTTTTTTTTCTTTTCCGGGCTGACTTGACGTCGCTGGGGCCCCTGGCGGATTGCATCTCCTCAGCCTGAATCAAATCATCATAGATTGTGAACCAGGCTTTAAATTGCGCCGGTCCCGGAATCAAATACGATAAGTGATGTAGCATAGAGGGTAAATTAATGGTATTTTAGTGTAGTTAACTAGGTGGATTGTTTCCACGTATTTTGTCTTGTGCCTGGCGCCTGCATCCAATACCATCACACCATCCCAATAACAAGCTCAACCCCCCCCCCCTTTTTTTTCTATTTTAAGCGGTTGGAAGGATATTACAACAATAGTAGCAGTAGTAGTGATACGTGGTAAACCCAGCTTTATTGAAGATTCAAGTCATCAATGCCTAAAGCGGCTCTCTAATGACTCCGCAACAAGAGACAATGTTTCGCCCACAACATGAACAATCTCAAATACCTGGATTCCTTTGCATGTCTCTGCCCATAGTTTTACTGCAGCAATGGCCAGACGTCGGATGCGGCGAGGGTAATCGTCTTTTGAGCCTAGAGAGCCCTCCAGATGAGTTTCTTCGATTAGTCGTTCGACAATAGAGAGTAGACGCTTCTCCTCGTGTCGGAGACTTTCAATTCCATCAGAAGATACCAGATGAAACAGATTTTCGAGCCAATGAGTGAGCAGGAGCGCACACGCGAAGTTGCTGATAGCGTGCTGAACGCTCCAATGCCCCGTTCGGCCTCGTGCGACAAACGCTATCCCAACCCTCACCGGTATTCTCAACGCGCAAATGGCATGAAAAACCGCCTGATCTAGATGAGGGGACCGGAGTGGAATGGGGTTTTGGTGAGGTTCAAACGCCTGAGCGACAATCCTCGGATCGCGTGAGCGGAGGGCGCACTGGCTCTGGAGCCCAACTGCGAGATGAATGTGAGCCAAGCGAAGAATGGCAGTCGAGTTGAAGGCCAAGGGACCATGAGGAGAAGATGGATCAAGAGCAGACTCGATCGCCGAATCCCAACACGACTGCCAAGCGCCATAGGCGTTATCATAGAGTGAAATAGTGGCTGGTGCTAGGCTCGACGATGAACTTAGGATAGCGGATGCTACCTGGTGTTCGAAGTACACCTGTATCAGCAGACTTTGAACAAGCATGTAGTTCCCGAACTCTGTAGCAGAGTCCTTCTTGGCAAGTGGCTTCCCGGACAGCAACTGCTGAAGACAGTGTTGGAAGTCTAGCGGATGGCAGTTACTCTTTTGCCGCAGACTAAGCCATGCGTTCGAATTGGGGGCTTTGAACTCTGCTTCTGAGGATGGGAGGGGAAGGCTGACCTCTGAGCTGGTGATTTGAGGTGGTACGTTGAAGCAGATGGTGAGAATGTTGATCACAAAGTAGGCCGAAAACAGAGTGCGTCGCCTCTCTTCTTCGTGAGCCCAAGCCCTCCAATCTTCAGCTGCAATTTCCGGAACAGGACATTTGAGCGCTTCGCGAGTCAACTCGGTAAGTTGGCTGCTCATGGCGAGTGCATCTTCTGCGAGCGGCCCATCAAGCCAAGACATTGTAAGAACGAGCACCAAGAGGGACTGAAGCAGTTCGATATCAACGGGGCCGGAGGTTGCGGGCTGTGGTGTCACGCATGACTGCGCCACTGGGTCAGGGGAACCGGTGGGAAGCCCGGCGTAACGTGGAAAAGTCCGAAGCAAGTGTAAAGTAGAGGCCTGGCGACGCTTCTCGAGTTCCTGGGTGATGACAGACTTTGCGATAAAGTACATGGCGTAGCCGTGCGTGTGTTCAAAGCCATAGAATGATCCGGTAGCCGCGAGAGTCAGCACCAGCATTGGCGTCTTAAACTCCAAGCAAGTTGTTGGCATATGGATGAAAGGTAGATGGGGATGAAAGCTCCGCATCCAACTCGCAACATATCTCGATAATGTCTGCCGACTGGGAAGAGTGAACGGTTCCGGTAACACGCCGATGTACTTTGCAACTTCGGCAGTAAGCTTCTCGTACGCCACCGCCGACACAGTCCACGGATTCGTTGCTACGATGTCGTCGATGGCGTCGAGTGATCGGCCGATTGTGTCTTGTGCCTGGTTTGTCTGGCTTGGTGCAGACTGAACTGTTGGAGCCCGGCTCTGCGACGGTGTCATTGCTGTTTGCATAAGCGTCGATATCTCAAGACTACCGGAACCTGGAGCTGCAGGAAGTGGTTGGGATCCACTGTAACTGTCGGATGCATCCTCAATTACTGGTTGCTGATAGTCCATTTGGGGAAAAACATCCATGAGGTATCCGCTGATCATGTCTGTTTCATTGGCGAGGAAGTCAATGTCAAAGAGCTGGAGCTGCGTAAAGTCGGAACCAGTCTCGATGGTCCTATCCATGTTGCTGTCGTTGCGAGCCGCAACACCACTATCAGAGGGAACGTGGCTAGGTGGTCGTTGATCCTGGCCAGTCATGTCCAGATCGTGTATTGAGAATTTCCCCATGAGCTGCTTTTGAGAATACTCTGCAGACGCAATATTGCTCATCGTGGTGGTTGGTTCTGCGATGGCATTTTGTGTCGCAGACGTCTGGGTTGCAAATTCGGAGTTAGCACCCTCGAACACAAACGCTGCTCCAGGATCAGGGCTATAGGAAATGGGGGGCGTTCGCCCATGGCTACTGTTAGAAAACGAGGGAGAGATAACAGCAGGTTCTGTTGGAGACATCTGATAGATAATTTTAGGCGGGGGATCGGCTTCTAGGCCTCTGCTAGCCAAGTCTTGAGGTATGTTTGCAGGCGGACCTGAGCATTGAGACAGTCGACGATGACGGTTTAGCAGATCTCTAACGACACATAGTAAGCACCTCAATCATCGGTGCATACCGGGCTGGTTCTACAATGGGGAGGCAATGACCTACAGTCTTGAGAACATGCGGCCACAAGCACAGCCAAACGGCCTCTCCCGAGTGTCTAGACAGGACTCAGCATCGAAATCAAGGTGCTGGTAGGCTAATTGATACTTACGCGTGCGAATGTGTCGCTCTAGATGCTCCTGTCGCTTGAACTCCTTGTTGCAGTACTTGCATGGAGCCACACGGAGCCGAGGCCGGCCTTTCATGCTGCAAGTGTGGGGCAGGCTGTTCGGATCTCGAGGTGGAGACGATACCGGGATGCAGCCGCAATGCTATGAAGACAGCTTATGGTGTAGGATGAGAGCAATGAAAGTGGTCGCAGTCCGGGTGAGGGGATACTAATAGGTTGCTAGATAGTGAACTAATTAGTGAGTAGATTCAATGAATATGATCAAGATAAGAGAGGGTGGAGAATGGATGGACCGGTCCGGACGAGAACAAAAACCACGTGACGAGTTTTAGCTGTGGCCTCATCAAGTTGGAGCGAACCACACACTAGCCTAATCCATCGTATCAAGTTCTAGAATTTATGAGATGCTAAGGTCACTTCACAGGTGGGGCATAGCAATCATTGATATTGGTCCAGATATACTACATTTGAGTTGATAATTGCTGAACAAGTCATTCAGATTGTTCCAGATACACTAGAAAGATCTAATACGTCAAATACACATCTTGAAAAGTTCAATTTTTAAAGTCTTCTTTATTATTCACCTCAATCTTGTCTCCGAGCCCTCACAACTACCGTCCCAGGGCTAACCACACTTCCCGGCGGTTGGCTGATGTTCGTTACTCTAGCACCAGCCTGAGCCTCACCGACAATCAGGTTGATCTCCATTTTCATGGCCTCGAGTACTGCTACGGTTTGACCCTCCTCTAGTACGTCACCAGGCTTGACAAGCACTTTCCAAACATTGGCATCAATAGGCGATTCGACGGAGACGGCATTACCAGAATCAACGTCATCACCTTCGGCGGCTGTAGCATCATTGCCTACATTCTTTGCTACCGTCCACTCCTCGAACAGACGCTGCTCAAGCTCTCCCATCTCTTGGGCTGCATCAACTTGACGCTTCCTCCAGGCTTGGTACGCGGGATCCTTGGCGGCCGCTTCAAATTTGGCAATGTACTCATCCATGTCTAGCATCGTTTGTGTAATGTCAAACACGTATCGACCCGTCTCAAAATCCTGCTCGATCTTGTTGTACTCCTCCTCAGAGACCTCATAAAACTTGATCAGATCGAGATGGTTAAACAGCCAGGGCCGCTCAGCCGAGAAACCAGGGCGGTTTCCTGCCCCATCCCATCCACCCAAGGTGCGGCCCATAAGCTGGTATCCTCCCGGTGCAGCAACGGGATAAATGGCCACCAGTGAGCCACCAAGGCCAACCGAGCCGCTTGGTGTATAAACACGGCTGGGGTTGTACTTTTGGCCGGTTAATACGTGCCAAGGATCAAGTGGGAACAGGATTGGTGTTCCGACGTAGAAGCCGACGGCGACGGCCAGCCACGGCGTCTTGAGAAGCGCATCAAAGACTCGCTGGCGGGTCTCGAGCGCATTGTTCTTGCGAAGATACTCGACATTGTCCGGCATGTAGGCGGCTGAAGGTCTGATATTCTCCATGTACCGCTGCGCAGACTCTTGCAGTGAGGAGTGGTCGAGACAGACAGGGAGCCGGACTTGTCGAGCGGGTATCTTGATGCCCGTAGTCTGCCCAATTTGATCATCGAATTGAATGAGTTGTTGAAGGAGCTTGGACCGGTCCGTCTGGAACGGGTCGAAGCGCACAGTGAGGGAGGCGAAATTGGGATCGCCACGCACGCCCGGCAGATTTGCGATTGATATTTGTTTGGCGAGAAACTGTACGCAAATAGTATTGCGCAGATCCGACACTTGATCACCGTACTCGACGATGATGCTGGCGTCGCCTCCTTGACGGTAAGTTACCCGCGGATGGCTCCTCTGGGACTGTTTCTGGTGTAAAATCGAGGACAGGGTTTCATCGGTGAACTCCACAGCGAGGGGAGGTATCCGGCCTGTATGCCGTTGCGAAAATGCTGCAAGAGCTTGGAGGAAGTCATCCTTTCTCCTCAAAATCTCAAGGGCATTGTCATACGTGATGGAACGGAATCGTACAGTGTTGCCAGGCTTTAATTGGCCAACCTTCCACATCTCGCCTGAGCAGACAGTCGTTGGACAGACGAAGCCGCCCAAGTCCGGGCGATCATGCCCAAAGATGATGGGAGATTCTCCTGTGAAGTTGACGCCACCATTGGGATAGCCGTAGTCGAGCACATTGGAGGGATGCGATCCGCCGCCACCGCCCGATGTTCGAGCCCACTTCAACCGCGGTCCTTCTAATCGGATGCCGCTTCGGCTGCTATTGTGACTGACCACCCAATCAGTCTCATACAGTGTCGTACGTCCCTCGGGGGTCAGAATGTCTTCGGATCCGTACGGACCGTCCATACAACAAACGGTCACACTGGTAGCGAAATCGGGGATGGCGTTTGGCGGCAAAGATAGAGGCGTGGCTTCTGCTGCCCAGGCTCCCGATTGTGGGGACAAAGCGAGGATATCGTGAATCAGCAGTTTTCGTCCTTGTACACCACCAAAGCCGAGCTCCGGGGCAGTGGATTTGGAGCCGAGAAACTTGGGGACTTGGGGGAAACCGCCTTTCACGGCAAAATAGGTTCGGATGCCATTGCCAGTCACCTTACCGAGCTTGAGAGTCTGACCTTTCTTGATGACGATTCTCGACCACATGGGTTGAGATGCGCCATCGAGGGTAACGGGCAGCTCTGCACCGCAGACTGCCACAACGGCTGCTTCATGGAACAACAACTCTGGGCCAGACAGGGTGAGTTCCAATAACTCGACTCCAGAATCGTTACCGACTAAAATATTTGCCACTCGAGCGCTGAGATCGTCCATGGGGCCGCCAGGAGGGATTCCGTGTCCCACCGCAATACGGCCCGGGTAGTCCTGAATCGTCGTGAGAACACCAGGGTCGACGACTTGCAAGGAGCAGCTATCAAACTTGAATGTCGATAAAGAGTTGGTCAATGTTTTGCCGCTCACAAATGTCTCTGACTCGAGAATCTTTGACAGGTATTCCAAATTGGATTGCGTCCCCTGAAGAGCCGTATCAGCCAGTGCCGCAAGCATCTTCTCTTGGGCGGCGGCACGACCATCAGGGCTATGGGCCATGATCTTTCCAATTAATGGATCATAGAGGGGTGTGATCCTCTGACCACTTCGAACCCATGTGTCGACTCGCACGCCCTCGCCCTCTGGCCAGTGTACGTGTTGGAAGACGCCAGGGCTAGGGGCAAAGTCACGTAGTGGTACTTCAGCATATACCCGTGCCTCGATCGCCGATCCCAATGGCTGGGGTCTTCCAAGGCTTCTCAGGATATCGGATGGAATTCCTGTATTACCACCACATTCGTAGTCGGCTTGTCGCAGCATGAGGTGTACCAGATCAACTCCATAACACAACTCGGTGATTCCATGCTCAACCTGCAACCGCGTGTTCATCTCAAGGAAAAAGAAGTCGGCCGTCTCATCATCTACAAGAAACTCGACAGTGCCCACGCTCTTGTACTTCAGCTGTGACGCATAGTTGACAGCGGCTTGAAGCATCTTTTCGCGCAGACCAGGATGACGGTCCACAAAGGGACTTGGACACTCCTCAATAACCTTCTGGTGTCGCCGTTGTAGTGAGCACTCACGCTCTCCGAATGGGACTACAATTTCTCCATTGCCGGCAACTTGGACCTCGATATGGCGTGAGCACGGATAGTACTTTTCCAAGAAGACTCCGCTGTTCTTGAAGAGAGTGCTAGCGCGACTCTCAACCATGGCGAATGCTTTCTCAACTTCTTGTTCACTGTGGCAGATCTGCAATCCCATGCCACCACCTCCCCCGGTGGCCTTCAGCATGACCGGCGTACCCAGGCGCTTTGCAGCCTCTGTGGCTGCTTCGGCGGATGCCAAGAGCTGTGTGCCTGGAATGACTGGGACATTTGCGGCTTGGGCGATAGCTCTGGCCTCATGCTTGAGCCCCATCGCCTTGATGGATGCTGGGGAGGGTCCGACAAAAACAATGCCGGCAGAAGAAACGGCGTTTGCGAATTCGACATTTTCGCTCAAGAAGCCATATCCAGGGATGATGGCGTCTGCATTTGCTTCTTTGCAAATGCCTAGAATCGCCTCACTATAGATACAAACATTTAGCAAAGTGGACAATCAGCTTAGACAGCGCTGTGCTTACCCATTCGTGTAGGCTGTGTTGTCGTCGCCTGGCAGTAAGACTACCTCGTCTGCTAACGTGGCATGTAACGAAGTCGCGTCAGCATTTGTTATGACAGCGACACTACGGACTCCCAACTCGCGACAAGCTTTGATGCAACGGACGGCAATCTCGCCTCTGTTGGCGACCAGGACTTTGCGAATGTTGCGCAGCGAGGTTAAATCAATGTGCCCCATGTTGCCAGCAATGAAGGAAGACGCAGGCGACGGAATAATACGAAATGGCACTATAAGTGATAAGACAGGGTCCAATGAAAACGAAAGTGAGTTCTAGTTATAATGATTCAGGGGTCCCAAGGTTCCAGGGATTATTCAAGAGCCGATAAAGGTGGTGTGTTATTAAAACTATGGAGCGCATCTGCGCCCGCAGCTAATCATGCCTATTACGGTTAGACTTTTTACCCCATCGCGGGGTACACAGGATAGGAAATACTCTGTAGTCCTCTTTAGTCCTCACTCAACGAGTGTCTCCTCGGCTCTGTGTATGTGGTAAAGTGCCTGCCTTTGGTCCGTTATCCTCCCCAGTTCCTGTCGGGAACCCAGATTCTGGTCATATGTGTTGGATGGCGTGTGTATATTGAAGTTGGGAAAATTCTCTCAGCCTGGTCTAGTTACATACTCCGCATAATATAACGTAAAGCTACTAGCATAACCTTGAATATGGAGAAGTATCTTATGTCCTTTTTCTAATTTAGTTACATAATTTTCTTTTTCAATTAATTAATTAGGAGAGCTTAAAATTAGAAATAGCAGAACTGGGGTAGAGCAATCTCTAGACTGGCTCCAGGGTAGTCAGCCTATTTGCGTACTGGATACTCTGTCTTACAATGACTCATCTCAGTATATTCTAATTCATCATACACGCTTGCTATAGGTAAGCCACTGCAGCTGTAATCGGATCCAGGAATAAATAGAAACAATGGATGGCAATTAAAATATTGAAACTATGGTCCCTCATCCCTTTCACACGCTCTTCGTCTCAGATATATCGACCAACCAAACGGCGGTTATCTGGGTCTCGGAAAAATGCAAACCAACACGTCAAGTTACACTCAGATGACGGCAAGATTAGTGAGCCGTCGCACCATATTGTTCAACAAGGTTCCAATATGATCGTGCGGTGGCGCGCCGCAGAGGTTTGCCCACGTAAATCATCACGATAGCTGTGCACCATACTGCTAAACCCAAGATGGCGATCAGCACAAAGGCATAACGGAGCGACAGATTATCGATCATGGGGACAACAGCATATCCAAAAGCAAAACCTAGTCAAGTCAGTCAATTATCTCTAAAGCGAGTGCGAAGTAACATACCCATCATGTTGCGAATCAGGATGGCTGAGACTAGGCCTTCTCCCGCAACTTCCTTGTAACTATCAAGAATGTAGGTGAATGCGAGATTGGCACCCATCGGGAGAGTGATGGAGATCAAACAGAGGCCAAAAACAACCCCGAACCAATGGATGTGGTAAGATGCGCCCACCCCGTAGAGAAGACAACCAGCGGGGTGCATGACCAGCGCAATAAGACACGTCCAGAGTCGCTGCTCGGGTTCCATAACGCCGCCATTCCGGCGCGCAAGGCGGAGAGCGAGAGTATCGGACATCCATCCCGAAAGGAAGCAACCAATAGTGACACCAACAACGGAGGCAAGATAAGTAAGACCAATGTTGTTGGCAGAGAAGTTGTACGGCGCATTGCCAAGGATCAGAGCCAAGGAACCGCCAACGACATTATACCAAGCGAGGATTCCACCTACGAGCAGACCACCAAAGAACATGCCAGGAAACATGAACAGCAGCCGAATTGGTAGGAAGAAAAGTCTGAAGGTGTTGGGCTGTCGCGGGTCACGGAAGCCCCAGAACTTGAGTTTCTCTAGGTATGTCTTTGTGCTCTCTTGCTCGTCGAATACAGAAGACTCAGAATGCGAGATAGAGTTCTCTCCTCGATCTGGAGTCTTCTCATTGGCGTTCTTGTCTGATGCGGCCGGGGTATTGCTTTCGAGAGCTCCAGGAGTTTTGATCGTGTTTTCTGGGTCAAGGCCGGGTGTATCGCGCACGTTGCCGGCGTGCTCACGGTAAAACATGGTTTCCTCAAAGAAGAAGAATGTGACAACGGTAACACCGGCACCGATGAAAGTCAGGATATACTGGATCCACCGCCATCCAAGCTCCTCCGCAACATAGCCAGAGGCCACTGGCGCCAGAAACGCACCGCACCACAAGGTCCAACTATAGGCACCCATAAAAAAGCCTCGGTCGTGGGTGAAGAAGAGGTCTCCAATGATGACTTCGATAAGTGTCTCTTGCGGTGAGGCGACAATGCCGAGGAGGATGCGATTGGCAAAGAATTCTCCCCTCGACTGAACGTAGGCAGTCCAGAGCGTCACGCCGGTGGTCAAGATAATAGACACCATAAGTGTAAGACGCCGGCCATTCCTAAGCGCAAGGCATTGCGTGATCATGGTTCCCCAGCCTAAGAAGAGAAAGAGAATACCATTGCCAGTGCTCAAGTCGGCGATTGAAATACCGGTATCCTGCTCGATCAAGATATACGCCGGGGACAGTCCTGAAATCATAGCAGCGACAAAGAAGCACCACCCCATAGCACAGATAATATTCTTGGTCTTGCGTGGGGCGGTCCAGCGAAGAGGGTCATCAGGGTCATTAGTTGGCTGGGGGACGAGGACGATATCCCGAGATTGCTGGCCGTGCTTGACATTGAAGATGCCTTGAACGTCAACTAGCTGGACGGTTCCAGGAATGGGGACTTCAGACGTCATTGGAATGGCTTGGCGCGGATGGCGAAGCTTAGAAGAGAGATTGGCGGCGTTGGTAGAAGTGAAAGGTCGGCTCAGTCAGAGATGAGAGGAGTCGAGAACAAAGTTAAAAAATGATCCAGGCTCCTATTTATCACCCTAGACTGAAGGTCTTCCCTGAATGATTGGGATAGAGAAGAAAAGTTTGGTCCTTTTAGGTCGCCGGGTTGCAACATATCATGGTGCCGATCAAGGAAGCTTGATCAGCCTTTTGTATTCCCTACCAGCATCCTAGGAAGTCCAGCGGTTTATGACAGGCAATGGTGGCCAGAGCTTTCTACCCCGAGCTCTCAAATAGCGTGTGGTCTTATCTCTTGGTTCCTAGGGACAAGCCTTGATGCGGTAAGGCGCTTTACCCCGCATGATAACGTGTAGGGGCCGGCCCCGGCAGTACTGCTGAGTCTCGACCCTTTGTCAGACTTCAGTGATTGGAATACATACATGTCCTTCCGGGTCATCGGGTAAGGTCTAGGAATCTTTAGTCAGGCCATGATTGACATGTGGTTCAGTGAAGATAGACCTTCCTGCCAATGGCTCGCTTTCCATGCGTGGCCTCATACGTACGCAGACTAGCACCGAAGCCCAGGTCTGCTTGCCAGTAACTAGATGATACGGGACTTCCTATGGCAGTGAAGGGTGGTTGTAGTTATTGCAAATCGTGAATGTTTGGGTTAAATGGCCAAGTGACTACAGGTCTTTTCGCGAGTTTAGATGGGCATGTGTCGAATTGCTTACTTCGTATGTATTCTATATATTTAATGCTTATGATAATTATTTCTCCTCCTTTTTTCTACAGCCTATGAGTGATCTGGTTTACTTCCGACGCAAATTTAGACTGATTGGCTTCGTCAACTGCCTTGCGTACTACCTTCGCATTCTGAAGGACCGTGGGTACGTCAGAGTGAAGGCAGATGCTGAAAGGCTTGCCGTCAAAGCCAAAGCTGAACTTGTTCCCGTTGATGTCCTTCCCACTATCTGTCATTGTTGCCCCAAATGCTCGTTCATAACAGAGCTCTGGTGTAACCTGTTGAGATTGTGCCACAGGTATGAGTTTTCCTTCTGGCGAGTAATCCACATCGACATATACTTCGCCTTGAAACGGAATGCCCATCTCCTTGCACATTGCCTCTTGCTCGGGATTCTGCGAGGCATAGACGGGTACTTTAAACGTCAGGCATGCCTCCAAAACAGCTCTCATGATAGTCTTGTCTCTTTGCATGTAAAAGAAGAGCTCTCCATGTGGCTTAATGTGAGAGAGCTCTACACCCTCGGCATCCAGCATGGCCTTGAGAGAGCCGACTTGATAAAGAACCATAGCGTACATATCTCTAGGGTCAACTTCAATCTTTCTCCGGCCGAAGCCGAATAAGTCTTGCAGCCCAGGGTGAGCACCAGCTCTAACGCTGTGCTTTTTGCAAAGACGAATAGTCTTGAGCATGATGGAAGGGTCGCCAGCGTGAAAGCCGCAAGCAATATTTGCAGCGTCAATGAAGGGCATCAACTCTTCATCAGGGCCCTTGAGTTTGCATTAGTGAGAGCTGCTCAAATTGACTCGAGAATGTGCAAACTTACCATCTTCCATCGTCCAAAACCCTCGCCCATATCGGCGTTGATTTCATACTTGCGAGCAAGTCCCGACGCCATGATTTCAGCTGAGATAACGCCAAAGATACCCGAGAACAAAGAACCTGATAATGTAGGTGTTTTCTATGGCGGCGAAGAGTGAGTTTTCAGTGCCTTTTGGGTCCAATATGGGTCCTCAAGGATAATGCCATCCATGATCACAATCCACCTGAATAATCAACCACATTATCCGTCTTTACTCTTCCGGCCTACATGTTTTGGCCGGTACCGCTGTTGATCGGGGTGGTGGCGAGGCGAGGGTGGGCGGAAGTTGGAGTAGAAAGGGGAAGTTGGGGGAGGATTCCAAATGGGGAAATTACCGGAAAGGGAATCGGAATGGGGTAGAAAATGATAGGGAGGAGAGCAACATAGCTTGATTTCCAAGCAATACAGTGATTCAACTTTAAATGCGGTATTAGCAATTTAAAAGTTGAATTGCAGATAAACATTGATATTTAAATATATTATTGTTATTAACTATCGCAGAGTGCAATCTGGAGAAGCATTAAAGTTAGCCCTACAAATCCTGAAGTTATTCAACTTGAATCCCTATTTTATCCCACTTATATTCAACCCTGCTTATCCTCATCAATAAATTTTCACTATGGGCTCTATCCCAGAGTCTCAATACTCAAACTTCCGCAGTGAAGTGGTCGCTGGGCTCCCTTTCTTTACGCCAAAGCAGAGAGTACCAGTCGGCACGGCGATTCTAGATCCGAAGAACGGCGTCACTGAGGAATCCATCACCCCTGCCTTCCGACCGATTACAATCCGGGGCAAGACGTTCCAGAATCGCATATGGGTTGCCCCAATGTGCATGTATAGCTGCCAAGATGGCATGTTTAGTGATTTTCACGTGGCTCACTACGGACAGTGGGCCATGAGGGGGTGTGCTTTGATCCACTTGGAAGCAACTGCAGTCACGGCTAGGGTAAGATGGCTCACTATTGATTGCTACTGTAATGCCATAAGGATGTATTAACTAATGAAAATAGGGCCGCAACACACCCCAGGATGCCGGCCTCTGGTCTGACGACCACATTGCGCCTCTAAAGAGAATTGTCGACTTGATCCACTCGCAATCTCAAAAGGTCGCAATCCAGCTCCAGCACGCCGGTCGCAAAGGTAGCGTCACTCCACCATGGCTGGGTCTCCGCCTCGTTCCTGACGAGTTCAATGGGTACGCCAACCAAGTTCAGGGCCCTACTGCCGAGCCCTGGAACGAGAACTATGCAACCCCTGGAGAAATGTCGGAAGATGAGATTCTCGAGACCATCGAAGCTTACGGCCAGGCAGCCCGTAGGGCTGTTGAGGCTGGTGTTGACGTGATTGCTATTCATGGAGCTCATGGTTACTTGTTGCACTCGTTCGCGTCACCTGCGGTAAGTCTATTGATCATGTTATACCAGAGTGAAAAGCAATACTTATACAAGTGAGCAGACCAACAAACGAACAGACCGATGGGGTGGAAGCTTTGAGAATCGCATTCGAATTGGCGTCGAGATTATCCGCGCTGTACGACGCAATATTCCCGAGCAAATGCCCGTCTTTTGGAAGATCTCAGCTGTAGACTGGCTGCCAAAGGGGGAAGGATGGGAACTGGAGGATACCCTACGCTACGTTCCAATCCTTGCTGCAGAGGGTGTGGATCTTTTTGACATCTCGAGTGGAGGTACCGACAGGAGACAACAGGTCCAGCTTGGCCAACAGTACCAGGTGCCATTCGCCAAGGCTGTCAAGGACCTCAAGCTGCCAAAGGTATTTGTAGCCGCTGTTGGCTGGATCCGAGATGGAGACACTGTTCATGATGTATGTTATTACCCGACTTTCTGTCTCGTGTGTTGGATGACTGACTGGTTATATGCGATAGATTTTGAGTAATGGAAAAGCTGATGTTGTGCATGTCGCACGAGAGTTCCTGCGCGATCCCAACTTTATACAGCGAGTTGCACTCTCTACAGGCACTGAGGTTACCTGGGTTGACCAGTATCACCGCGCTCCCAGTATGTGGCCATCCTGATCATTTTCAAGTTCAGCCTAACAAGAACTTTCAGTGAACCGAAAATACGTCGAGTCTACTACAACGATCACAACAGATGTGAAAGTGTCGAAAGATGTAATTCAATCACACGATAATCAGGTCTCAAATAAGCTAGTTTCTCAGTAGAATAAGACCAATGAAGTACTATATATTCAAATGCTAATAGGCATAACTTAGCTTGACTTTATTGTTCTTAATTATACTCTTTATTTCTTGTTTAAGAGAACGGGAGTTAGGTACACCCAAGAGATAATGTCCCTTCAGATGGGACAGTCTCAGAAGGTGGTCCTTTGTGGAAGGAAAGGAAATGAGCTGAGATAAAGTCATTACTACAAAAGGATTCCAAATACTCAGCCTACATCATGCCGAATTTTCAGACCTCAGGAACAGATCAAGGATTTATGGAGAGAGGCTTTAAAATCTACTTGATCAAGTGAAACCCTACCTCACTAAGAAATCGATATATTTATGGAGATTATGTAGAATGGAGAAGCCGCAATGGTATAGTAAAAAATGTGGAAAACTCGACCCGCTGGTTGCGACTCCACAAGTCATTCAAGTAGTTGAACATAAGGCATGGCAAGCAGGAAGTATCCCTATCCCCAAAAAATTGGAAAAGAATATTATCAACCTATTGAAGACTTGGATTAAGAGAGGAATCTTGGTGGAAGATTACGGTCTCTATGGATTCTTGTGGCAAAAAAGATAGTAGACTTCTTTTGATCATGTGAGCTACTCGCATTAACAGTGTCACAATTGGGGATGGATCGATCCCTACTGGGGCTGATGAATTCTTCGCCGACCTTGGCATGTTCCAAATGCTGTCATTATTGGATTTCTTCTCGGGGTACGACAAAATACCACTAGCATAAACCAGTTGAGACCTTACAATACTCATGGCTCAGCCCGGACTACTCAGCTTATGCACTTTACCTCAAGGAGCTACTAACTCTACTGCCCATTTCATCAAAATCTGCACTCACATTCTGGTCGACTTGATACCCAATATTTGCAGACCATTCCGAGATGATATCGCTGTCGGATGACTGACAACAAAGTACAACAATAAAGAAAGCATTCCTGGAGTTCAGCAATATGTTCTAGAGCATCTAATCAACATTAATAAAGTCATGGTCAATGTGGAATTAGCAGGTTGAACGATGGCAGAGGGCAAGTTGTCAGCATATAGCAATTATAGTAGGCTATCTAAGCGGGACATTTGGGGGTCACGCCGGCGTCCTGCGCTAACATCCTTTGTCGGAACAACGGCTCCATCGATGTTAGCAATGTAGCTGTAAACATCACCATCGGACATCCGTGCCGATGAAGCCCCACAGGCAAACCGAGCAGAAGTCGACGAAAATATGGGTGGGACTGGTGGTAGCCTTGTAAAATTTTGCTTGCTGCCGGCGCGACTGAGAAGATGCAGGGTGGCACTCCTAAGCCTATTAGCAATGCTCTCACAAGCCACTAGCACTGCCTCTATCTGTGAGTCTGTGTGTTTCCTCAGCAGTCTCTTTCAGCGTACCTTTAATATGGTCTCAAGCCTTGACTTCTCCTGTCCCATTTGCGCTTCGTTTACCAGAGTATGCTAAATATGCCATCACAACACTCGGACAGAGAGAACCTTCCGTATTGTGCCAATAATCAGACGTCATAGGTAGTTCCCTGCATATAGGAAACAGAAAAATATCCTGCGGTACAACAAGGCGTCCAAAGGAAGTTGCAAGAATGAGGCTCTTAGGTGATCGCCATTGGAGGCGGGGCAAAATTGAGCTACAGTTAATCTACACAATACCTGCCACGCCGAGTCTTAGCGTGGGCTGGTTTTGCCGCAAATAGGAAGGTTAGTGGCTGTAGAACACGACGTGGCGGTTTAGAAGCAAAGTAACGACCCAAACACAGCGCGTGACTGCCAGGAGACTGGTGATCGTTGGACAAATTCGGGCTTTATGTACAGGACATCGATTCTCACCGACTTATTGTACATGCTTACGAAGCCGTCTTTCAGCTGGTGGGGTGCAAACATTGTATTATTAGCCTGTATGGAACAGTTTGGCCAGGTAGTCTAATTGGTGGCTATGATGTTGGCGATCGTCTTGGCATTACAGTAGTAGGCGTATTTGTCCGTAACAACACGATGTGGCCACCGTAGACCGATGGAGGGGCTGATGGAGGCCGACGGGTGCAGAGGGATCGATATCTCAGAGAGGAGGAACATCTTAAAGCAGTGAAAAGAGAAAGGGAAGCATAGAGCGAGGGAAAATAAATAGTGTGCCTGCACTCATAAATATGCTTAGCTGAATGAGACGGTAAGAATCAATAAGCAGTTTGGGTCAAGCTTGTTTCAGAGTTAGCCCTTATACTAGGACTAGTGATTGGTGCAAACACCAACTCTCGACTGATGTAAACGCCAAACTACCGTTTCAAGTGTCGTTGCTAGAAACTTGTCGTTGTCTCAGTCAATGAACTTGTATATTTTAGTGGAAACAAGGCCGAGTTCACTCATGTTAATCTCTAGATGTAGCTAGTATTATATACTTGGATAGAAAAGCTTCTCAAACAACCCTTTTAGCGACTATGAGCTTAATCTCTACTTCCAGAACCTGCTACATCACTATGTGTAGTCTCATTTTCAGTAGGAGAGGAAATTTGCATACTGCTATGGGTCCATACCCTTGTGAATTCTCTTTCACCTAAAAGAGGCCTTTGACACAAGCGCCCCTTCTCTATCTTTAATTCGAAAGTGGGCAATCCTAAAGGCCAGGAACTCTAGGAGCGTTAATGCAGATCCAGTTTCCACAATCAACCAATCAAACATCCTCACTTCCAAAAAACAGCCTAATTACAAAGTTACAATTAAATTGAACCAGATTCAATAATGTGGTCGACCACTGTAATCATTTACAGTACTGTCTGATATAGAAAAGAGGCAGAGGCCATAGGGCCTAGGGCCAGAGAGGGCGCAAAGGGCCGGAAAACTGCTATTGCAGAGAAGGAGTCTACACAAAGGCAAACTCAGAGGTGATGCAAAGAGGTTACTTGGGTATGTGATTATGTGTATTGCGAAGGTTTTTATTCTCAAAAACTACGGCTTAGCTGGGCTGTATCAAGCCAGCTGGTACATGTACGTGTCCCTTAGGGTGCATAGAGCTCACGCCCTCGGGTCCTTTTCGGCCCGAGGGGCCCCGAGGTGACCACCACGTATCAAGAGGGGTGAAATTGGGAGAAGGAAGTCGATTAAAGCAGAAGGATAGGTAGAGAGAACTTGAAATATATACGCAGTAAGCCTTTGTCTCTGATGGACACTCGCCATTGGGGCTCGGACGCAAGCTTCGAAGGCAGCACAAACCGACTCAAAAGTAATTAGTCCGGAAACCCCGGAGCGAAGCCTCATTACTAACTTAAATCTTTGAGTAAAATCAGCCCACTGTGGCTGGATGTCCTGCCCAGAGATCAACAAGAACAATTGAGAATCAGCCCGATAATAACGATCTCGAGGCTCCCTATCGCTCTATATATTGAAGGAGCGCATACCGCTGATATCTCTGAGCAGTATGAGCCCGAAATGTCTTCCCATATTTGATGAAGATACCCGTTAACGAGAGAATTGCGGTAGTAATCAAAACAATCGTGACGATAACCCATTTAATGCCCACAGTATGGACCCATGGATCGACAGCGAAGATGAATGCAGTGCTGAACGTATTACGGACAACCGTGACACCAACTAATGCATCACCAATGATCTACTGTGTGTTAGCACTGGCCGCGAGGGCAATCGGGGGAGAGTGATTTCACGCTTACGTCCTTGTAAGAATCGGTGAGATATGTGATTGTAATGCTGTTCACGGGCGCGATTCCGAGCTTGTAGAGTGCCAGGCCAACAGCTATGATAGGCCACGACAGCCCATTTTGCAGACCAAAACCAAACATCAAGGCACCAGCAGGAACCAAAGGAAGAAAAGGAACAAGACTCCACAGACGCATCTCTGGCTCGTAGATGCCGTTGTTCCGACGGGCGAGCCAGACAATCAAAAAGTCACTAACAGGGCCGACAATCAGAGAACCGATTGTGCTACCAACCAGCTTCGATAGATTCATAAGTCCAATTTGGTTCGGGGCAAAGTTGTATGGCGGCTGGGTCATGTACAACGAAAACGATGTTGACATGACGTCTTGGAGTGCAATCAAGATGCCATACGAGAGCGCGGTGTAGGCGATAGCAGGGACCGTACCGAGAAGAATCAGAGGTTGGTACATGTGGCTGAGGAAGGTTTTGATACCTCCACCTGATGACGATGTTGTAGTAATTGCTAGTCGTTGGCGGTAGGTCTTTTTGGGAATCTGGTGGTTGATTCTCACCGCATATTGATCAAATTGTGCACCCTCCTCTGCCTCTGTGATGGAGGTTGGCGAAGTTGCGCCTTGGTTCAAATCAGTTGAATGCGCCTGTGCTGGCTTAGAACGATCTTCTGTTTGTGGATGGTTTTCAGAGCCGGAGGTCCTGTGATCGGGTGTCGGAGTTGATGGCTGAGGGCAGTACTTGGTCTCTTCATAACAGAAGCAGGCAAGGATGAAGAAGATACCAAAAAAGATGGCATTCCACCACCAAACCCATCTCCAACCTTGGCCAACTGTAATGTAACCAGCGATGAATGGGCCAAGCGAGACCGCCACCTGCCAGAGCCAGATATACAAACTGTTTAAAGTGCCACGCTGGTGGACGAAAAAAACGTCTGCAACCGTCATCTGGACTATGACCTCGGCCAGAGCTCCGAAGCCACTGCAGAGGACGTTAACCAGGAGGAGGTCGGCCACGTTCTGGATTTTGGCGGACCATACACTAATACCACATTGAACCAAAGAGCTGAAGATATAGAGCGGACGCCGGCCAAATTTGAGAGCGAATGGAACTAGTATGACAGCACCAATAGCCAGAAATGCGCAGCCAATTGCGTAGCTAGCAGTGAGAACTTGATCGCTGAACCCAAGCTCTCTCTGCATTGGACCCCAGGTCGGGGTGGCAGAGTTAATAAACTCAGAGACCATCAAGACATAGAATCCAACGAGCCCGAAGTTGACATATTTGCGCCAATTTGGCCAGTTTAACGGGTCATTGGGATCTTCCGTCGGCCGTGGCTGAAGGATGATGCCTTGCCGAGCCGATGTGTTCATGTCCTCAAGGCGTACAGTACCAGGAGGGAACATGATAGTGCTTCCGGCACGTATATCGGCTGAGGTAGGCATCTCGGCCGACTTTTTGTCGGAAGAGACTCGAGATTGTTGGCCCATGTTCTGGGAGCTGGCTCTGTTGGCTGGGGCAAGGGAAGACGTACACGTTGGTGAGACTTCAAGGCAAGATTAGTGATGAGAATGACACGTCAGTACGTCGGAAAAAGAAAGAAACACCTGTGTCTTCTTATAGATCGATCTGTATGATCCGGGATGCGATATTG
Source organism: Mariannaea elegans (assembly GCA_930272665.1). Classification (NCBI taxonomy): domain Eukaryota; kingdom Fungi; phylum Ascomycota; class Sordariomycetes; order Hypocreales; family Nectriaceae; genus Mariannaea; species Mariannaea elegans. The sequence continues at coordinate 82,780 of CAKNEU010000106.1, forward strand.
ACTTAGACTTCATATCTTGACGCTAAGCGGAAGAATACGTCCTGGGGGGAGGAATCCGGGACCGCTTCTAGCCGCTCGCGCTAATAACGTATTCTTCCGCTAATCAATGAAATTAGTACATCCCTCATGCTGGAAGAATACGGTTGACCAATAGGTACTAAACGACTAAATTTCGCTCTGCCGGAAATCCCCTCGAGGATGGGTTCTCATTTTATGTATAAAGGCGCCAGTACAATAACCTGATCTTTAACTGCTGAGACTGGCAACAAAAGCTAGTTGAAATTTCCGAACATGCCCTCCTCTGATTCAAAGATAATCATCGTTGGCGCCGGCGTCTTCGGCCTCACTACCGCTTTGTGGCTCGCTCGTGGTGGTTACAAAGATATTACTGTTTTTGACCGATGCGCTTTCGATACTAACTACTATAATCCAGCCAACGGTTGCGATGGAGCATCATCTGATCTGAATAAAATTTTCCGGATGGCTTATGGAGAGAAACACGAGTAAGAATCACTCAGAGGAACCCTTTAAATGGCCAGAGTTTCTAACAGACTTTTTTTCCAAACCAGCTATCAAGCGCTCGCCATCGAAGCTCGAGACATCTGGCTTGATTGGGATAAAGCAATCAGAGGAAGTGCCCCGTCTGAACTTCCCCCGGGTCTCAGCCCAGAAGACCAGCTTCTTTACGTCTGCGGGTGCTACTTTCTTAGCCAAGGACGCGATCTGCAGGGGGAGAATGCAAGAAGCCTCGAGACCATGGCTAAGTTGGCGCCTGACTTTCGAAAGATGCAATTTGTCAAGGTAAGAGTTAAATATTTGCACATCCTCTTCAAGCTCAATTCGCAATGGCTGACACAGTGAAGAACAATATCAAAGATGAAGATCGCCTACGAAATATTGATCCGAGATGGGTGGACAAATTTCACATTATCGACAAAATCAACGGCGGCAACACTCATGGCTTCCTAGATATTAACGCTGGCATCACAATTGCAGACAAGGTGACCATCTGTAACCACACACTAACAATTCGGACCATGCTAATAAGGTTTCTTATAGGCCTGCGTCTATGCTCGATTCTTATGTGTTGAAGCTGGTGTCAATTTTGTACTGGGCGAACCCCAAGGCAAGTTTGAGACAATGATCATCGAGAACAACGGCACGCAAAAAGTCGTCTCGGGCATCAAGACTGCCGATGGCAAGAGGCATTTCGGCGATCTAGTGATTGTAGCTGGTGAGATATGCACTTAGCGTTCTCCCTTGATCCCTTTGATGATTGACTGACATCTATGAAGCTGGAAGTTGGAGTGCATCCATCATTCCTGAGGCTCACAGAACCGTTGAAGCTACCGCAGGCACTGTCATGTTCATCGATATTCCAAGGCACCGCCCGGATTTGCGAAAGAGGTTTCATCCTGACAACTATCCGGTGTGGTCTTACCGATCCGGGGATGGAGACGAGTAAGTTTGATTCCTTAAGCAGAACGAGGCTTAGGTACTCATATCCGGCCGCCTTAGCGCTTACTCCGGCGGCGGCTATCCCATATCCAAAGAAGGTCGCTTGAAATTCAGTTTCCGGGGACGCAAAGTATGCCAACTCCGTCCTTATCGAGGGGGGATAGTCATATTTACCAGTTTTTTGATAGTTCACGAACTTCCAAGATCATCCTACTGAGCCAAACCTGTATGTTCCGTGTACTTAAAAGTTCCTTGATGTTTGATTAACACAGTTTCAGCCGAATTTCAACTCCCAGGACGAAGTACAGCAAAGACCCAATCAACTCGATTCCGCTTTACGGCTTGTCACGGATGAAAGAAGTTATCTCGGAGGCGTTTCCTGAATTGATCGAGTTTGGTTTTACTGACAGCAGAGTGAGTGGCAAACTGAAATTTCACTCGGTAGACGGTTTTTAGCTGATTATTATGAGCTTTGTTGGTATTCGGACACCATTGATGAGGATGTAAGTACATTCCTGGGTCGCGGGCTCACTTTGCTCACTTGCTCAGTACGTGATCGACTACGTTCCTGGTTACTCCAACTCGTTATTCATCGGCACGGGTGGTTGGTAAGTTTCATCTGCAACTCGATTTTATTGACAATACTGACAAGACGTGCAGTGGCCATGCATTTAAATTTCTCCCGATCCTTGGCAGAGTACGTTCCTCTCATACGTTGTTGGGTATCTTTAGCAATCCTAATAAGAGATTCGCAGCATGTCAAAAACCAACTAGAAGGCATTCCAGATCAGTTCACTCGTGTGTGGAAATGGCGAGTTGCTGAGGTGGGCAAAAACAACAACGGGCTATCTGAAGGAGAGAGCGGTCCTCGAGAGATGTCCCGGCTAAAAATGGCAGCCCGTGAGTTTTCTACTTTCTTTCGTAACTTGACCATTAATCTCTAACTCCATTTGTTTCTCAAGCTTTTGACTTCGCGATGGACAAGGTAAATATACTCTTCCTCCGATACTCAATAGGTATACGCTAATCTTTCCACAGAAACCGACGTCAAGACTTTGAGTTTGACACAAATCGGTCGAGAAGATTGGATGTTCAACAATTAAATGCAAGTCTGATCATTCGTTCTCATCTCTTAGGTACTGAACTTGTTAGCACGAGGCCATTACCACAGGATGGGCAAGATTGATCATCATGGGTGGCGTGTGGCAGACAATTCTTTCGAAGATGAACGCGAGCTCAAGCCTACATCTAGCAATAAACGATATGTCCAGCTACTCACTTCTCTGCATCTTCGTGGCAGCATAACCGGTTTTTTAGCTGAACTAAGTGATTTCGCGTCAGTGTGTGTTGTGCAATTCACACACGACTAAGCCAACGGATTGATGATTCGGTCAGATAAAATGAAAGATGCTTAATTCTTCTAACTACCTGGGCTGAAAGGCTTCCTATTTATCTTACCTAGATGCCGAAGGCCTCAGAGAGGCCTTCGGAAGAGGCTGTATCCGGTCTCAAGCCTCGCTACCTCCTTGTCTCAAGCTATCTAGGTTACCTTACCTAGGTCCCAGGCAATTCCGCAAAACAGTGTGCTTGAAAGAGAACATGACCTAGATGATCCAGATGATCCCCGCACCCTCCGATGAAATGACCCAGGCTAATCGTATTCTTCCGAGAAGCCAATGAGATCTCAGCGTGGCTTCTCGCCCCGGCGCGCTAGGCGGAACTTGCCTCGGAACTATACGACTCCAATGAGACCTACGAGAGTGTCTAGGGGGCAGCCGATAAGTGTGTGTTGGGGAGGTACGCTAGATTACCAGATTAATGTGTGGGTAGACATGTACTCAGTAACGAGAGTGGGGGTGGATCAACCATAGCCACTTGAAAAAAGTCACCGCTGTATTCCACATAAAGGCACAGGGTAGCCCCAAGCATTTCTCGAGCATCACGCGAGTCGAGATATCACAGTCTCGTATCCTCAGCTCGTAAGACATGATGCAAAATGCTGGCCATAGGCGGGCATTACGAAGTTCTCGACGAATGCGTGTTGGCCCAAGAACACAGCTGGCTTGCATTAACTGCAAAGAAAGGAAGCAGAAGGTAGGAATGGTCCAGATTAACTGAGAACGCCACAGTTAATGCCCCTAGTGTGATAACCAAGTCCCATCATGTGCTAACTGCCAACGTTTTGGCCTTGGTAAGCCATGACCTAGGACACTTCAGCATCCTCCTCTTGCTCATTGTGACACAGCTTGCCTTGTCGAAGATCCAGTAACAAGACGGCATCAGTCGAGGAATTACGTGGAAACCTTGGAGGGCAGAGTGGCACTTCTCGAGGATCAGCTGCGCAGAGAGCGCGCAACGATTGCGGCGCCATCTGGTGGGGTTCAGAGGATTGAGGACACAGGGAATGGCTTCCGCCCGACAATATCCCCGACAAGGGAGGACGACGACAGCGCCAGCGAATTGTCCAACAAAGTCGGAATGCTAGGTCTGACAGTGGATGGAGAAGAGCCGCATTATCTGGGTTCATCGTCTGCCTTTTCCTTCTCCCGCGTGGTCCACTCTTCATTGCGGCGACCTTTTCCACGAAACCGTCTTGAGTTCTCGAATTTCCACCAAGACGATACAACAGTACCGTTTCCGTGTCCTCTACCTGATTACGAGTTAGGTATCTCTCTTAGTAACGCGTACTTCGAGAATATCCATCCTCAGTACCCTTTTCTACATGAACCCACGTTCAGGCGTTGGGAGGATGCGCTTACCAGACCATCTAATAACAGTGAGGAGCTGAATTTTGATCCTATTGGGCTATTCTTTATCAACATGGTAAACTGCGTCTTCATTACATCATGGAGACATGCTGAATTAGCATTGCAGGTATATGCCGTTGGAGCATTGCTACTGTCGAACTCGGGAGCGCTACCACAGGTAATTGTATCGAAAATTCTCCAGCGTGTGATCATAGCCACTCACAACTTCTCAGCAATTATATATGTCAGCACAGTTATACATCGACGATATCTTATCACGGAACAACCTCGAAGCCATACAGGCCATTCTATGCTACACCATGTACTCTCTCAGAAGCTCTACGGGACCATCAATCTGGTGAGTTGTCCCGAAAGCACAAGAGTGGGCATGCATTGATGAGAAGGTAGGAAACTGTCCGGTCTGGCTCTCCGTCAATGCATTGAGCTGGGATATCACCGGAGTTCCAGGAAGTTTGGACCAGCCACTGATCTTCTACGACTTGAACTGCGAAAGAGAGTCTTTTGGTGTGCCTTTGGAATCGACTGTGTGGCGGCCTTGACATTGGGGCGCCCCTTGGGCATCCCTCTACAAGAAGTTGATGCAGAGGTACGTAGCCCTCCATACATGTAGGGCTAATATTGACTTAGGCCGGAAACCCAGTTTCCGATAGATATCAATGACTCTTGTCTCACCGAAGCCGAGATTCTAGGACTTCCACGGACTTCGGTCAGTGACTCTTTTACAACAATGTCAACTGCACTCCATGTATTCCGCCTTCGACATCTCTGGGCCCGTATCCATGCGTCTCTCTATTCAGACATAAGCGGCAATATGGACATCACAGCCCGGGACAAGCAGGTTTCTGTATTTCGTGCTGAAATTGAAAAATGGCTTGCCTCCACTCCTCCAATACCAATCCGGGCTGGTGCTGCCTTATCGATATTTGCGACCCAAGATTGGTATGATCTCAACTACAGCGAGACAATCATCATGCTCTATCGAGGCCAATTGACAAGCCACCAAGAAGGCGTGAACGATGAGATATTCAAGGAATGTGCCCGGGCTGCCGAGAGGATTTGCTACGGGTATCGGCGGCAATACATTGGGAAACCAGTCAACTATACCTGGGGAACTCTTCACGTCATTTTCTCTGCTGGATTAACGTATCTGCATTGTCTCTGGACGTCGAATGCAGTTCGTCAAGAGACTCAATTACACGACATGAGCGGGGCTCTCACGAGTTGCACAATGCTTCTGGTAGTGATAGCCGAGCGATGGAAGAATGCCGCTCCCTACCGGGACATTTTTGAAGCTCTTTGCAGCCGCACCACCAGGATGATGGCAGACAGAAGTCGCGAACAGTCGGTGCTGTCAAATTCGATGACAGAGCCGAGTGATGACGAGTCGGGGAACTTTACGCAGTGGATGGCTGATATCTCACATGTGGGAATGTCAGATGCAATTAACAATCTGTTGTCTGGTCTGGTCACCGACTTTGTAGCACCAAGCGAAGAAATAGGAGGCCCTGTCGAGTCAATTATTTTCTCAGATTCTACTCCGCTAGAACTTGCACAGCTTTCTAAGAAGCCCCCCAAATAGAGATTTTCGGGCTCTACCGTTATCTTAGTAACTAAACAAAAATTCAATCTCAATCGCATTCTACGTGAACGAATTGGTCCCAAGTCTGGCAACAACCTTAGCTCCTACATTCTATTAGGCACTACCTGAGAGAAAAAGTTGTTAAGAGCAGGCTCCTCGGGCGTGAATGAATGAAATAGCTCATTCACGTCAAGGAAAGGCGGCTGGAATGCGAGGCTATCTGCAGATGTACGGATCTAACGGGTTGGGTGTGATAAATCGAGAGACCCACATCCTCCTCCTATTAACTCCCACACTTTTCTGCCATGTTACCATGGCTGTGCCAGCGCACACCTCGGCGGAGAAATCGCCGCGCCCATCAGGTTCAGGGGCTAGTTGCCTAACACGGTTAGATTGCGCGAGATGTCTTACGTGCGACAGAACTTGATATCGCCTATCAGGTTAAGGGGCAATTGCCCAACACGGTTGGATTGCGCGAGATGTCTTACATGCGAGAGAGCTGGATATCCTTAATAACAGGCTTTTGTGCTGACTGTGCCGCCATAGTCTCGCCGTAGGCGCTGCAGGCCTCGATAGGCTAGGCCGGTGAGGTTCGAACCTAGTCTCTAGGCTGTTGTAAGGGTTGCCACATTTGTTGGATGTGGGTACGCGACGAACTCATTTGCTACCAGGCCGCCTTAAGCCACCACAACAATGCGACACTTGCTTATTCTATTGGGCGAGACTAGAGCTATGTCGCTAGGCCCCTGGCATGAGTTGACCCTCAAATATCGAGGTTGGTTTTCTCCATGCAGGAAGGGAAGCGATCCCGACTGCTGGCTTTGATTGTATAAAGGATGCTCAGCTCCGAGCCGGTCCTTGTTCGATGCTCGCTATCTCTAGACCTACCGCCCCAAGACAACATTGCCACTCAATTCGAAGAAAGATGGTTCTTATCAGGATGTTTCTACCGCTAGCAACCCTGCTTCTACTGCAACTTCCATCAGTTATGGCCCAGCGCCCGAATACCACGACACCTTGCGACTACTACGCTGAGAAGACGGTCGGCGCTAACACGGCCGAAAACCAAAGAATCTTGATGGCACTCGTTCTTCACTCAGCTTTACTGGGCCCTTTCTCCAAGTACAACACTGTCCCCGTTGACAGTTTCACAGGAGCCCTGACTGCAACGACATTTGAAGGCCAAGCAGTAGACTTGAACGGTTACTTCAATGGAGCCTTAAAGTCGGCAAACACCGGCAAGAAGACTGGCGAAGCAGTCAACTTCTTTGGGGCTGGAGGGCTAGATGCTGCGCGCAAGCTGAAGCCGAGTAATGGCGATACCAAGTCTGCACAGCAGTAGGTTCAACATGGGTACATAGTCGTGTAATGAGGCTTACCAGAGATTGTAGCATCTTCTTCACCCATGTGTATTCTTATTTCGGAACCTTTCTTGGATGTTCTCACATCGGGTCGTCCAAGTTACCCGCTTATTCTGGCAAGTCATCTATGTATGAGGTTCATAAGTGAGTCATTCATCCTCTCCCTTGGTTTTTTTTGGTGTAGAAAAGCGGCAGAGGTAATGGGACCTGGCCAAGGGGTCGCAAAGGACCATCACCTATCAGCTTTTTTCCTATAGATACGCCTGGGTCTGACTTAAACCACTTCTGCCTAACAGGTTCATGGACCTAAATTCAGCCGAGATGGGCTTCTTCATCGATCAAGCTGTGCGCGGGTTGTTGTCCTTTGGCTTCACTCATGCGGACGCACAATTCGTCAACAGTACACTAGACGCTGTCTTCAATCGCCGCTGTGCGCCACCGGCGGCTGTCGTCCCACCGGCTGCTGGACCGCAGCTCCAGGCCATTTGCATTGCCCCAGACTGCCGTCTTGCCGACAACGATACCTGTTCTGCATACGATCCGGCTGTGCCGCCAGTAGTTGCAAATTTGACAGCTATTGGTAACTATACCAAGGCAGCAAACGGTAGTACGAGTTTCAATGTGTCTACGATACCAACTGCTAGCAGTGATGCCCCACGTTTAACTAAGGAAATGGGAGTTTTGGAGCGAGTGGTTGCAGCTACATGTGCGCTTCTGTTGGTCTTGAGTTTGGCATAGTTGTTTTGGCAATCTCACGCGATTTCGCCCTGGTGTAACGAACTAATTTTCCCCACGAGGAAAACTTAGATAATAGGGTTAATGTTGGCAGTTGGATCAGGGTATTATGGTTCTAAACAATAAGCAAGACTGTCACTTCTGGTGATGTACAATTTAGATTGTGGTAACTCAGTTATATTAAAATCCTAGGTAGCTAAACTTCTTTCTGTTGTGCAAATGAATGTGTTTGAAGTCCTGAGTGTCTTGTCTCTGGATCAAGCACAGGGTGACACTCTATAGTAGTCTGAATAGCTGCTTAATATTATCCTATTCATAAAAGATTATTGGATTTTCTTACGTTTTGACGTAGGTTTAAAACTCCAAGTAGTCTTGATTCCAAGCTGGCTGATTGGTCATTTGACCATTGATTAGACTCCTGAAGAGCGCGATGTCAACTCCCTGGAATGCCCAATCGGCTGTGTTTGCCATAACATCTGGCATCGGGAGATCAAATATTTCCAACTCCTCATTCTGTTGGGCCATTGTGAAGTTAGCCATTGGAGGTAGAGGTCTCTGGTCACTGAATCGCAGATGCTCTGGCAGCTGCATTAGGTGCAGGGCTAGATCATCTGATTGTGATGCGGGGGTGTGCGATAACATGGAAGTCTGCTCGGAGGACGTAGTAGAAGCTTCCCCGGTAGCAGTATTTGATGCCGAAATCGTGTATGAGTTAGCCGTTTGAGTCGCACCCGGAGCTGGATTGGGACATGACGCAGAGGAGACGTCAGGCGCCAACCTGATAGTTCCAAAGTATGGAATTTTGAGGTAGAAAGAACGCTTCCCTTGACATCCATTGTTGTCGTCTGGGGTTTCGTCCACAATGCAGCAGCTGTAAGTATCACCGCTCTTGGCAGTATCCGCTTCGAGAACTAGTAAGCTCCTCGTCAGCTTTGCGGTCTCCCTTGTCAGCTCATCTTTGTTCAGTCGGTTGAGCTCATCCAAGGTCTCTATCGTTTTATCTATCAACGCTCGGTCCCCTGGACGTTGGTGTTTAAGTAGCCATGTGGAATCCTGGTCCTGGCCACTTAGATGGGCGAGTAGAAGAGTCAGAGAGGCTGTCAAGGCGCAAAAGTCCACGAAACGGCAACAGAAGACCACCCTGACGATGGACCGGAAAGTGATGTACCTGCTTAGAACTTCACGGCTCGCATATGTGCAAACTGTCTTATTATAATCGTACCGATGATCGGGGTTCTTGTGAAGAAGGTACGGTAAGTGCAAAACCGTGAGCAGATTATAGTGGACGATTTGCATCTGCGCATTTACAACTAGCGACATTAAGTCGTCACCAGTCATATCTGGGCGGAGCTCCATCGGCTTCCACCAGTTCGTTGGTATGCTGTTCGCAACTCTGTTCATGATATCGTCAATCCGCTGGGTGGTCGTCAAATCATAGTTGCCATGCTGGTTTCTGTTGATGATTTGTTCAAATATATCAATTTGCACTCTTTCCAGCCATTCTGCATCGGATTCGCCAGCTGTCTTCTTCTCAGATGCGAACTTGGCATTTGTGATGGAAGTCGACATATCGAGAAGAAGAGATATGTAGCGCTCCAGGTACGCGATATGTACCCAAGCAACGTCGCCTGACACACGAGTCGCCAGATCATGTTGCTTCAGTGCGCCAGGGTTGGCTTTACGATGCAGTCCCATGAACTGAGCCAGTGTTGAGGCACGGCGGAGAGATACTAGCGCCCGACGGAGGTTCCCACAATTGACGAGATATACCCCTTCATATACGAGACATTCCAGCCCTTCAAGAGAGTCCAGAAGCTCATCATGGCAAGTCACCAGGCTCGACGCCAGAGAGTGATACCTCTGCATGGCTTCGTTAGCACTAAGTCCTAGGTGAAGAGAGCCTTGGTCGAATGAAGTATCCAGTTGTTGCAAGCACAGACAAAGTTGCAAGAATTTTCGTGCAAGAAGAACTGGGTGGGCATTAACTGGAGGAAGGATAGATAGAATGTTAGATGGTAGGGAGTTCCCTTCACCAAACAACTGGCTGTAAGGGTTACAGAGTGCTTGTAAATAGACGGCGGCTCTGCCAGCCCCAAAGAGGATATCAGCATCTCGTTGAGACGGCAAAGCAGCGTGGAGAGTCCGGCATGTATCCGCAAATTCGGGTAGGGTAAAATGACTTGATCTAGCGCCGCCTTCTACCGGACTGCACAAGGCTGTTTGAACTCGGGCAACTTCTGCTGCGCCGGTGAATACACCATGGATTAGAACATGGCCGTCGCCGACGTCCCGCCGGTCATCTCTCGCAGCGTGGTTTTCCGCCGATGGCCTGGGAATAAGCAACTGATTCTGAGATGCGTCATGCCGACTTTCGGGACTGTCTGTGAGCACCTTTGCAGTGAGCCCCTCAAGCATCTGCTCTATCCTCTTCAGTATCTCCGCCGTTCTCGGATCTTCCTGACGTTCAGGCAAAGCGATGTCGACAAACTCTTGGCTGACGCATTGTGTACCTCGACGTTGGCATCCTACACAGGTGACGGCGGAGAGATGGTCGAAGAAGCATCGTGTTTTTCGTCTCTTGCCTGAAGAAAATGGTTAGTACTATTTAAAGAAAAGATGCGATAAGTCGAATCCTGGGGGTCGGGCTCGCACATTCTACGCAGCTATGAGTGCCCCTGCGTAAGAGTCGCCGAGGGATAAGCGATCCAACTGGCTCGGTAGCACGTGTATTTTCTTGATCCATAGATTCTGGGCGATGAGGAATATACGGCGGAGATGGGCAGAAGGGTCAATGTAAAGGTATGAATGAGTACAGTTTCTCTTTCCGCCGCGTTCCGCCGAAGATAGCAAGTCAAATGGTCAGCTAACTTAGTGTCTTAGTAAGACTTTAGTTCTGTGACGTATCCACCGTTATAAACTGCATGAAGCTAACAGGGCCCAGATAGACCAGCGAGAGCTCACTGCTTTCAGACCAACCAGATCCAATCCGCCGGTTCAAATCCACACGCACATATATGTATGGCTTTCATCCTCTATATAAAGTGAATCTGAAGGGTATTATTTGCAAACCAAAAAGCTACAACATTATTTATACGTCTTCCATCACTTCGAAATGTCTTCTACTGGCCAACTACCAATTGTGCACCGTCTTCATCCAAAAGGATGGGACACAGGCCCGGAGTCTGAGCGATACCCTCTCTCTCTCATGGGCCATATCATGCCCAAGATCTACGTCCTGGTTGCAGAAGTGTTTGCCCTGCCAGATACTATGGACACTAAAGAAACTGTTCAGAGCATGACTGCCGGATTGGAGTTTGCTATATCACAGTTCCCCATCCTTGCCGGTGTCTTAGAGATGGACCCGGCCACTGGGGGGATGTGGGTGGCTAGGCAGCGGGACTCGACCGTCAGCCTGCACGTCAAGTACATGCTGGATGAAGGCGAATTTCCCAGTTATAAAGAGCTGGCAAAAAAAGATGTATGATGCTACAATCCTGCCCTAGTTTGACTGCAATGGACTATGGTGTTGATACGAAAATAGTTTCCAGCGAGCTCCCTTACAGGTAGTCATCTTCTTCCTGAGTTTGTCACAGCAAAACAGCTTCACTCTCCTCTTGGCGATAATAATGAAGATGGAATTGCTGTTGCAGCCTTCCAACTTAACATCATTCGAGGAGGCCTAATTGTTGCCTTAGCAATCCACCACTCCGTATCCGACGGTCCAGGATGTGATGGATTCCTGACTACCTGGGCAGAGAACAGTTCTGCTGCGGCAAAAGGAGCCCCATTCATCCCTACAACGCAGCATTTCGGCACACACGGAACTCCATTAGATGTCGAAAGCCCAACACGCGTTCAGATGGAGGAACTCAAAAAAACGCTTGCTGTTGTACGGGATGCAGGTGGCCCAATGCCACCACCACCAGCCGGCTTCGAAATGCCATTCTTAATTGCACAGATGTGGCACTTTCCCAAAAGTAAGCTTGATTTACTCAAGATGAAGGCATCTGGCAAAGGGGGTAACAACTGGATCTCCACCTACGATGCAATTATTGCTATTCTGTGGAGCAGTGTTTCGCGCGCGAAGTTGGGGATGCTCGACCCGGACTTGGAGTCTAAATCAACTCTGGTCCATGCCTTCGATACAAGAAAAGTCTGGAACCCGCCGTTGCCTGAGCGTTTCTTGGGCGTCGGAGCTGCTGCAGCACGTTGCGAGCCGTTAGCAGTCAAGGATATCATCACTACAGGGAATTTGTCCAAGCTCGCAACCGCAGTGCGAGCATCAATTGATGCCATGACTCCACAGTACCTCACGAGCCTGCTTCAGTGGATCGCCGGACACGAGGACAAGCGGTGGCTTGAGATCAAGGTCAACTCTTTTTTGGGCATGGATTTGGGGGCGTCCAGCTGGCAGGGCATGACGGCGTATGAGACGCACGATTTCGGTTTTGGACTGCCCAGTGCGCTGAGGTGGCCGAATCCGGCTTTTGAAGGCTTTGTGCTATTGTACCCCAACCGAGCGACAGCGAAAGATGCCGCGGACGACGAAGGTATCGAAGTGTGTGTTTGCTTAGAGGAGAGTTGTCAGAGGAGATTGATGAAGGATCAAGCACTCTTAGAATATGCACAGCCGAGGGGATTGTAAAGTTCAAGTGTAATGTGTGGTTATATAGTATTTATTTCACGGTTATTAATAACTAAATGCCCGGATGACCTTAACGCCCTGTCCAAGAGAAGATTAAGACCTATGCCAGATACAGACTTATTTGAATACAATATCAATGGTGATCTTGTTATTCTTAGCTCTTTTGTATTCCCCTCTTAGTAACAGATATAGCTGAAATTTACTACTATTTCATAATAAATATACTACATGGAAACTCTTGAGATATAAGATTAAATTGACCAATTCATGCATTTGCCATCTAACTCTTACTATCTTAGAGTTAGGATCCTATTTTATGAAACCCTACTCTCTCTAAGTTAATTCCAGAGTCCTCGTAAGATATTCCATAGCAATCTTATTAGTAGTTTGCGTAAAAATCAATATTGAAAATATTGCATTATAAATTAGTTTAAATTAATATGTATTAATTACTTATTAATCTATGTAATGTCCTCTTTTAACCTATAAAATGAATTCTCAGACTTTTAATCTATAAAATTATTTTCACCTTTTATATTTAATTTTTAACTTTAGATACATCACACGAGCTGTATAGGATATCCTGATTGCTTAATGGCAAATCTAGTTCACCAGAGTGGATGCAACAATAGAGAAATTCCTGCCCTTGTCTCTTTATTTATTAGACGTAATTACTATCTGGTATTAAACTCGTACCTAACCAACAGATTAATCCGACTAAGTACGATATCTAAGCAGTACTACTGTAGTCGTCCCAGACTTTCTGTTACTTCAATATGAAGCCTTTGTATAGCATCCTGCATCTGCTCTTCGAATGATCCGTCTAGGCACTTCAGTGCTACCTCTCGATACTCTGCACCCATGAGATGCGCCACCCAATCCTTACACTTTTTGACCACAACATTTCTGAAATCTTCCGCAGTCAGCCCGTCCTTGTATAGCCTCCAAGCTAGTCGCCATAGAGCGAGCTCGACCAGCACAACTCCAAGGCTATAGATGTCAAACGCTCGGTGATAGCCTTGGCCTGGGCTCCCTTGCGCCGACGGGTGTCGATAAACGTTGAAACGGGTACTTTGCTCGGGTTTCTCGGAAGACTCATCAATCGCATCCTCACGAGAGAAATCAAACCCGACAAGATATGGCTGGGACCAAACAGGTCGCCCATCTGGCAAAACAGGAAAGAGAACATTGTGGCTTCTGATGCTCTTATGCAGCCAGCAAACTGCGTGCAAAATGGAGAGGGAAAACGACAAATTGTAGGCCACCTCGTATCGTTCATTTAGGGTCGGGAGCGTTTCGGGCGAGGGCTGGTCCAGAAGGGATTTTAGAGACACCATTTCATGTTTCAATGCAAGTCCAGATGTTGGATTGGTTATTGTTGGAAGTTGAAATATGAATCCAAAGGAGATGCGTTCTGTGTCGTCATAGAAGCCTAAGCATTTTAGAGTCAGCAGCTCCTTGGGCTTCGTGTTAGTGTTGAGGAGATGTGCAATGTTACGGATCCGGCCCAAAAGGTCGATACCCTTTTGGCCTACCCAGCTAGCGTCATACTTCTTCCACTCTATCAACACTGGCTGGTCACCGTCGAGAAGGCCGTAACCGCGTAGGCCGGCCGCGGAGTGGTCGATACTGGTCCTCCTGATACGGGTGGACTTTACGACAAGATTTTCCGATGGTGGTGGCCTCGAAACGAAGCGTGCAATACGGTCTTTCAAATCTTCATTCAGCTCATGGCCTAATCTACGAAGATGAAAGGTATCATTGAATGCTGTGATATCTTCGTTCTGTAGGTCCTCTGCTTCATCAAGCATTGTATCAATAGAGGCAGGGAGCTTCCCACCATCATCTGGAAGTAAGTCTTCCATCGTCAAAATCGCTCGAGAGACTTGGGCATTCCGAATCGTAGGGGGTAGCAGCCGATAGAGGCCAGCAAGAAGAGAGTCGAGATGCTCCAACGAGCGTTCGCTCTCTTGGGCTTTGTCATTTACCCACTGTAGTCGGTTGATGACAGATGCTACGCCTCCTGCATCCTTGTTGGATTCAGTAGCCTCGCGAAGTGGCTCAAGGCTCTCCAGAATCCTTCGTACAGTGTCCAGCGTCTCTGTGACAGCAGCCTCGTGTTGCTTCAGCCACTGATGCTTTGCCGGAGAGATGCTCGCTTTCGAACCACTGGGTGGTGTCAACCAGTCACGCTCCCATTCTTGAAGTAGTGCGTGCTGGAGAACAAGTTTAGTGCGGAGCAGGCCCAGGTAACCATCCAGGTCGCGGACCGACCTCCACATCCTGTAGAGCCTTGAACAGGCTGACAAGGTGTCGAGTAGGCCACTGAAGGCGCCGAGGCCGAGGCCCGCAACTCCCATTTGGAAGCTTACCCAGTCGTAATTATTCGACATGGCGAGGGTATTATGAGGGCTTTTGAAGGAATTGACGAGAAATCTAGCCAATGCAATGTTAGAGACTGCCCACCTTTTTGACAATGAGGCTGGAAGCAGGCTGTGTTGAACAGTCGCAATTTCAGCCACTTATCGGGGCTATGCCTGGTGGGCCCCCCACTCTTAGCTATCGTGGCTATATCTAGTTGGCTAGTCACATGCGGATCGGGTCGTTGGGGGCGGTTGGATCATCCGTTTCTTCCAGGCAGGTATATGTATATAATTATTATTAGTTATCGCCGTGCAAGATAGGCATAAGTTATCGTCGTGGGCCCCACCAAGTCTTTGTTTTCATCTCCTCTTGTTCGAACCGACCTCCTCTAGGTGCTGTTTGCACCATGGATTGGTCCTCTATACCAACGTTCAGGCCAAAACCTGACCTTGGCCTCGAACAGTCAGAGACACCTCCTGCCCCAAGTGATTCAAGTTCATCAAATCAAAGTTTGGGTAATCCACGATGTCCACACTTCGCGGGCTTCTTGAGTATCTGCCTAGCCGCGGACAGGCCGCTCCGCCCTTATCCTTTCGTCACCAATACCTCACCACGATTTCAAGATGTCATTCTTAGTGGTGGTTCATTTGATGTACGCAAGGTCGACACTTCATCCTTCCCTATTGGTTTGGCCGACGATATCAAGAGCCGCGCCTTTGTTGTCGTCAAGCACCCTAGATCCAAGACTCCAGAATGGGATCATAACACGGACTGCTTTGCGGATATGGGCACAGAGCTTCAAGTCCTCAGACACCCTCCACTACAAAGACACGAAAATATTGTAAAACTTTGGGCTGTCATGTACCACGATACTGGAGAAGACACCGAAGATTTTCCTCGCACTTTGCCAGCACTTGTTCTCGAATATGCCGAGTATGGCAGTTTAAAAGCTTTTCTGCGGGCAGGACATGCAAAATCGTCTACTGATAAGATTCAAATCGCCTTAGATGCAGCCAATGGTATCAAAGCATTGCACGATGTTGGAATGATACACGGCGATATTAAACCTTCAAACCTCCTAGTCTTTAAGCATCCTGACCGTGGTTTTGTTGTAAAGTTATCTGATTTTGGGTTTTCCTTCTCAGTCGACGACGGCCAGCTCATCGGCCACTCCCGGGCATTTTGCGCGCCGGAATCTCACCAGCCACAATTTCGCAGAGGACTTCTAAGGCAACTAGACATTTACAGCTATGGCCTGACACTTCTGGCTATTCTGGATTCCGGAAAAGAATTGCACGAACACATACCCACAGACGTAGACGGCGGACTGGACAGGAACTGGCGAAATTTAAGCCTGTCGAATATGATGGGTTCACTCTTACAGATGCGTTTGCGTCTCAGCCAACGCGATAGTGGGTTACCGCAAACTGTCCTTGGCAAAATATTCTTCTATTGTCTTCAAACCTCCCCAGGCAGGAGGTTTCGGAACATGGATCGCATCATCTTACTCCTTACAATTATTGAACGAATACACGCCCTGCATCAAGACAAGGACAAACCCAGTGACTACAGTGGGATAGTCGCTCAATTCAGAGAACTCATACAGCAAACGGGCCACGATTATTGGCTAAGTTCTTCCGACCGAAGCAATGCGTTACAACAGGGGTTCCCTCGATGTCTTGAAAAGTTTGACGAAGTTTTGAAAGCGCTTCCTCTTCCGGCTAATCCGCACACCTCCAACATCCCGTTCTCAGAGTTTAAGGCAATTCGCGACAGCGCAGGGATTCTAGTTCAAATGCTACTCTATCTCAACAAGCTATTAGTAGACTCCTTCGACGGTGAGCTGCAGAAGATTACATACGAACATCTTAAAGATCGGATCATTGTCGACTTGTTCAACCTTTTTGGGTCACCTGATGACCCAAATCTCGATTCTGCACACTTCTCTATAGGCAAAATATTAGCTTTTCTGGTAGACCTTGTTGGATTACTCCCGGAACCTATTGAGGTTTGGAAGCTGAAATGCGACATGGAGGAAGAGACAAGGTTTGAAACCTTTCCACTCAATTACTCTTTTTCGGAAATGATTAGATGCTAACACTCTCTTAAAGGTCTCTGCTGAATGGACAGACCAAGCTTCATTTACGACGTCACCTGGACTGGATACCAGATGTAAGTTGAAATTGCGTGGCCCATAGGTGTTTTCCGAAGGCCAATTGATCAAAAGCCGCGGTACACCTGTGGTCGTCGCCCCATACACTTGCACGAGTTGGATGGAGCTAACTAACTGCATCAGATGGCCACTTCATACTCCACATTCATGAAGATGCCACCACTGGTTCAGCGTGACCTCATTCGAAGTTTGCGGTCTATCTATGAGAACGATGCCAACCCCGAGATCAAAGCATTGGCTGCCCTCAGCCTTTCCGTTGCTTGTATGGAAGGTCAGGGAATCGAGGCCGACAGGCAAGCTGCGAGGAATTACTTGCAAATTGCCGCTGCTTTAGGCCTCGAAAAGGCTCAAACAATTATGATCAATGTCTTCGGTTCTTCTGCAGCAGAGGATGACTCTGTGACGGCAACGATGTGGCAATCTTGGCTGATGAATTCTGCCAAAGCTGGCAACCCGATGGCCTTGGATATGCTCGAGTGTATGGCACCTGATACTGTGAAGGACATGAGACTATTGAAGGAGAAGAAACAACTCGAAGCTATCGGTATTGACATGGAAAAAGTGAACACATCTCTAGAAACGCCTAACAACAACACCACACTCGATCCAAGTTTTCGTACGCTCCTCGTGGCCATATTTCAGGATCAACTCCATGTGGTTCAGTCATGCATCAATGAACTTTCTGACATGCTAAATCAACAGACAGAAGAACATGGGTACTCTCCTTTGCTGGTCGCTTGCAAGCTAGGCCGGTTTTCGATTGCGAAATTCCTGCTCGAACGGGGAGCAGATGCGAGCGCTACTGATGTGGTTGGGATAAGTCCGTTGCACTGGCTGTGCATGTTTTCGAGTGAATACGTGCAATCCATCACAGAATCTCTCATTGAAAGTGGCGCAAATCCAAACGCACCTGGGCCGGCGATCAGCAAGTCTCAGTATGGACTTGTGGTAGAATCAAGCCACGAGTCACGGGGCTGGACACCTCTCCATTGGGCTGTCATGATGCAAAGTTTGCCTGCGGTTGATTTGCTACTCAAGAGTGGCGGTGATCCTGTATTGGACACTTGTGCTGGATATCAAAGCGAAGGAGCGTTGACCACTTTGTCACCCTTAGAGTTGGCATGCCATTTGTGCCACTCAGCAATAGTCCAAAGAATGCTTGACGAGCCCACCGCCGTTCAAGCACTAACCATACCAAAGCCGCTGATCGTGGGTAATCCTATTCACGTCCTTCCCTTGTACAGAGTTCCGTCAAGTGATTCAAGATGATCAAGGTTGCTACAAAACGGGTTAGAGTTCGGAGAAGAGATCCGCAAAACGATCGAAGCTCTTGTTTCGAAAGGAGCACCTACAAATAACGTGTTAGAACTTGATGGCATCAAAATGCCCGCGGTCTTCCTCGTGGCGTACCACCAATGCCCTTCTGAGATCATGATCGCCGGCCTTCAGCACGGATTCGCAAACGAGATTGATATTATTCCCAACAAGCACGGCAAGGGCAACGACAATGCTCTCTTCATGGCCATCAACCACAGAGATCGTGATATGGTTCAGGCATTGATCAAGGCTGGTGCCAGCACCACTGTTCGCGACAAGCACGGTGCCAGCCCTCTGGAGCGGGCTGCCAAAGAGAGCGACGATGTGTTTTTCATACGTACTATTCTAGACACCGGCGTGCCTATCGACTTGGGTGATTCATCCGGTTTAACGGCTTTCGGAATGGCTGTGTACAGCGGCAATCTAATTGTAGCTCGTGACTTGTTCGACAGGGGAGCAAATAGGGATTGGATTGGACCTGATCAAACAACCTTACTAGGCCAGATGATCAAGTTTCACACCAGAAATTCCGTCGAGAGAATCAAATTCCTTCTAAGCCTTCCAGATCGAAACGGTAACGATGGTTTTTTGGTTGGTCAAGAGCGCAATCGACGAATCTCGGCATTACGCTTTGCCTTATTACACGGCACAGAATCCGATCTCTCGTCGCAACACCCTCACGTCACAGAACTCATGATCACACGGCTTCTAGAAAAGTACAATTCAGAGCACTACCTCGACAGCACTGATGGTTCAGACGGAATGACTGCATTGATGTTCGCTGTGGCGATTGGAAATCATCGCGTGGCTAAAAGATTACTTGAAGCCGGAGCAAATCCCCTGTATGTGGATGGAACAGGTAAAACAGCCCTTGACATTGCAAAACATCGATATCTTCACCCAGAGAAAACTATATTATTGTCGGGCCTAAGCCGCAGTGGCTCAGATCCGGATGGGTATACGGAGGCGCTGAAAAGGGTCAATGTAAATACGAACGAGCTAGTACTTGTTCTCACGTCTTTTGGTGCAATGAATGATATAGATGGGCTTCCAGATTGGTTTCAGGGTGATGGGGGTAATCAGACTGCCCAAGATCTGGTCTCACGACACGGGGTAAAGTTAACCCAGGGCGAATAGATAGATCTCTTTTTTTGGCGGGGGCCCTAGTTAAGATCAACACCCTACTTTCCGACATACCCACTTTCCGCTAAGTCCCACTTATAGGGTTAAAGTTCCAATAGTATAACTATAAATGTAAGTAAATCAATAAAATAGTTATTTAATTGGCTAATTCAAAAGATATCTCATTAAAATAGCCATTTTTAATTATATATATCTAATAGAAAATTAGGAAAGACATAAGAAAAGTTGCCTATTCTAAGTCTTCTGATTCAGAAGGCTCAATCCGTCTTCTCGTAGCCCTAACATTTGATATCGATACAAATAGCTTATTTGGGTCTTTTTCAACCGGTGCTCTTTTTCTCTTCCTTGATTGGGCTAATTTTTGCTTAAGGGCTTTATTTTCTGCCTCTAAGAGCCCGACTTTCCAAGTAAGGTTATCAAAACCTTTACCCATAGTTCAAAAGAGCCGTCTTTTAGTCGGGCTATTGTGACTAACTTTAAATATTGAACGAGCCAATTGTTGTAAGTCACTTGAACGAATAGGGGTTGTAAATATAATAGAATTGGATCTCTGATTTGTTGGAGGAAGTGAGAGGTTACCTGTTTGGACAATAATTTTCTGATTTGGGTCAGTAATAACATACCTACTACCTAATGGCTTCTCTTTATTAATAGGCCACAACCCTGAGCCTAGCCAACCAGCTTTAATATTCTCTGTACTAAAGGCTTTATTTCTTGCTTGAAAATAACAAGAAAGGAAAGTCTCTTTCCTAATTGGGCCGGTATTTAATAGCTGATTGGCTTGTGTTAAGGCAGCCCGATATACAGTCTTTAGTGGACCAAAGACCGCAATATTAAGAGGTTGAAGAATATGACTTATGTGAGGGGGTAAATAGGCTAGTTGAATCCTATTAGTCACACAAAGTCGCATGAATTCCGGCGTTGCGTGTAATCTATATCCATCCAAAATAAGAAGCCTCCTATCAGTAGGTTTCAAAGGCTTTAAACCAAGGATGAAAATTTCCTTAAGCCATTCTAAGCTAATAGCATCAGAGGTCCATCCTTTGGGAGAAGATGCAAAGTTCCAATTGGTTAGATAATCCATATCTTCTGGAAACCATTGGTGTTGGGTTGCTTTGCCTTTGAAGATAACCAATGGATCAAGATGTCTTCCAAGGGCATTAATAGCTTCCAAAATGCTGGTCCAATCATATGTACCAGGGTATTTCTTTAAG
>CAKNEU010000107.1:0-101110 GCA_930272665.1 Mariannaea elegans
TATAGTAAATTTACTTTCTAAATTAAATCTTTTTTAAAAAAAATAAAAAGATCTTCTTTAATATACTTAAAAATACCTTCTTTATAACTCTTATTTAGCTTAAATAGCTGCTTAAAGTATATTTACTCTAAATACTCTCTTAATATTAATAATATTAAATAATAATTTATATACTTTCAGCGGGAACTCCTTCGCGCTCTGCAACTACCTTAACCAGGACGCCCATTTCGCCTATCATTACAACCTTCGTCCTCGGAGGTATAGCTGTTGTGTAATAGCGGTCAAAAGATTGAGGGGTTACTGATAATGCCTTGTGGTGTAGGAGCGGGGTACTTTGCGGCCGGGCGAAACTTTTGGCGACCCACTGTAACGGTGGGTGGATGTGGAAGTGAGCACTTGTTGGTACTTTTCGGCGTGTTCATTGGTGTACCGTCTGTTGGTTATGGTGCGATGTGGCGTTGTGCCGGTTAGGCCGTACAGTACTTGGCGTAGGGGGTTTGCAAGGGAGTGCCCTTGCTTGCCACTGCTTGGTTATCGCGAGTATTGTTCTCATCGATCTTGCTTGGTACGGTGGGCGCGTTTGGTCTGCACTGTTCTGTGACTGACTTCTCCTGGCTGCCACTTGGCTTTTGTTGCGTCGGAACCATCACCGTGGATTGCCTCAGCCTCACTATTCGATATAGGTGTCCGAAAATCATCCTGAACACTCCAAAAAGTCTGTTTCAGAGTCTCCCCGAGACAAGACAGAGTCGGGCGCTTTTCGCGCAGAGACACAAAGTCTAGAAGGGGCTTTTTGCTGAAGTTGAGTCTTCGTGACCAACGGAATATGCTCACTGCCCGGCACTGCCCATTTCGCATGTTACACTTCTCTCACCCTCTCACGATAAAGGATCACAAAGGCAACAGAGCTATTTCTCATTTGATCATTGAAAGAGGGGTGAAAGGAAACAGCTCCATGGCGAATCGAGAACCCAAGTAGCAAGCCGCCACGTCGACGACGAGTCCGACCTGGAGGTGGCACAGGATTTGGAAACGGGCCTCATTCTGAAGGGTGGCCGTTGCCTTGTATTTAAACTGCTTCTCTGATAGGTAAGGCAACCATTTTCCCCTCCTGGTGACTAGTTGCGCTGCTCACCAGAGGTCTGCACGACTCCTAAAACTCCGCCCGCATGGATTACTTACATTGTCCTCAGCAATAATAAATCGGCACCTCTCCGATGCTAGATATCTCCTTACTCATGCGTGATCATGACTCCATCTTAAGAATATCTCTGTTTAGTGCATCCGACATGTAACACCAATATTGTCTGAACCTTTTGCAAGCCTTTTGCGTTGTTTTACCTTCATATGAATGGATCAGGCTTCCACGGGGTATCTCAGAAGCTGATGGAAAGACGCTGTCTTACTCTGCATTCATTTCTGCTATATTCCGAATACTACCTTCAAGCTACCGTGCCTCTTACCAGGTACCAGATTTCATCTCAAAATGCCCAGAACTGGAGCCACTGATGCACCAGTTCATGGCAAGTCGTGGAATGCTCAGTGCAGTGACAGTGCTCTGCGATCGGAGCGATCGGAGACAACTCCAACGGCCAAGTCGAGAAAGAAGATCGCTAGAAAGAAATATAACCGCCGTCATCGAGCCAAGAGGAGAGAGGAAACGGCCACAGAGAGTGGTTGGGGTAAGGAACGGCGTCAACAAACTCGAGAGAATATCACCAACCGAGAGGTACGCGGCGATGGAAGAATCTCAACCCACAATACACGATACGGATCCACCGTACGACTTATGTTGACTGAAAATATCCCATACATCAGGGATTTACATGGAGACTTTGAGGGAGAGAATCTGGTCTATTACTTCATGACAAAGAGTGGATCCGAGCCTCGGCGAATGGACCAAGCAGAATTTGTAGACTCTTTCTGCCCAGAGAGTACTCTGGATGACCTGCAGTCTCACACCTCAAACCTCCCGTCGAGAAACATTTGCTTAATCGATGATCGAACAAATGATGGCACGAATTCTGTTTCTCTAGGGTACTACGGGCCCTTGACTGTGCGGAAACTTTACCTAAAATTGAAGAAAAAGGTCGAAACCCTCCACCGACAAAACTGTTCTTGGCACACTAATGTTGTTAATAGCGATTCCATGCTAGAGAGGAGCACTCGTCGGAACAGTCAGCTCCTCTTGCGCCTTCGTCTGAAGGATCATCACTCCTACTGAACGCGGACCGCCGATTGATGTAAGAAATATCTAATAGCGTGCTCCGCGCAATTGGTTACTCACCAGAAATTAGATTCATAACGGACCTCGACAAGTATGGAGTGATAGCTCTTATGGCAACAGCCTCAGATAACCAGGTCAATGCGTTAGGTGAAACTCTCTACAAGTATATGGCTTTCAAACCTTACATTGCGGCTTCCATTGAGGTTAGAGGATTTGCATTCTATTATCCATCCTATTCTGAATGCTAACTTGAAAGTAGAGTCGCGGATTTCCAATCTTTTCACTCTCGTTCCATCTCCCCTTCTACGCGTGGAGGTCAGCACATCCTCACAAAAAGCCCCAGGATACCCGATTGAACCGGGATGGTAAGCCCATCAGAAAGGTTTTTGATGTTAGCTTCCTCAGAGGAAGAGTTACGCCAAAGGCAACTCTCAATCAAGCCGACTATCTCTGCGAAGCACAAATGTCTGTCTTGATTGTAGGTATAGATGACTGCTGCTGGACTGGCTTTTGTTTCGCCGACAACTATTTCGAGTCTGAAGAGGGAAGAGAGTGTGTCGATAGATATCATACTGATGTCGAGGATGGGTTTCAGACCGACCCTTTCACAGAGGGTAAAGATGAGGCAAACGTTCCCCTACTAAATCCTTGGGAATATTTTCTGGCTGTTTTTGATTGCCGGGCGAAACTCTTTAAGGACGAATGGCAGCGCTCAGCGAACATATTACAGCAAACGATCGAGAGATATGTAAGGAACCGCCCTATTGGGATATTCATAAGAAAATTAACTAAAAGAAAAAGGAATATTACAGATCGACGAGTGCCCTTTTATGTCTATGCACTCATTGTCTCCACCCAGTGCTGAGTTGAGGCAGTCGCTTTCATGGATTGGCCAAACGAGGCAGCAATTACGGAAATTGATCCAGTGTCTAAGAGCAACGATTAGACATTGGAACTGTTTTAAACCTAAGGAGCAATTCCAGACAGTCGCCGGGCGTCAATACATCTCCTCAATCCAGGAGACCTTCACAGTTGTAGGACATTGTGTAGACCAATTGGAATCGCTCTGCAAGAGATGCGACGATTACGCCAAATATGTAAGTCTAACTACTGGTAGCGTACTTAGTGGAGCCTGCTGACACGCCTTGCACAGCTTACTCTTTACATGAATGATGAAGGAAACCGGGATGCGAAGCTGCAAGCGAAAATTGCTGAATATAGTCAAACTATTACCTATTTCTTGTTATACGTGAGTAGAATTAGACTAGGGTTCATGAGGTTGGAAAATCGGTTACTTACCTTGTTCCTCGCTTGCAGTTTGTCTATCCCACCACACTTGCGGCTGGATTGTTGTCCATGCAGGAAAAGGCTATCCCGGGAGTCTTGGGACCTAACAAGCTGTCATTCATCATTTTGGTAATTGTCCTGACGATTCTAGTTTTCATTTTGGTTACGATTATGCACCACTGGAAATCCATTCGGTCTTCCGTCCGGAACTTGCTGGAAAAAGAACGTATCAAGGATTGTATGTGGGACTTTGTGAATGCAGGAAGTTACGATGAGGATATAGAGCTTGGTGGTGAGCTGTAGTGATTGATCATTTGAACATTCCAAGCCTTGACTTTAAAGAATACCCATTTCAAGGCGTACACCTCGATGCTGTTACGTGCTGAGGCAAAACAGGGGGATGATGGTCTGTGGCCGGGTTATCAGAATCCGGTCCAAGTAGAGTTCCTCGGCATCGAGGAATCGCTTTTGAGCCCTAGAGATGTAATAAATAGTTTGAGGACTCGAAAAGTTCTTACTGGTTTCCGATAATTAGATTCCCTCTCTACAATGCAAGCGTAAATGTAAGGGTTCTCTCCATCATGCATAATTTCTTTCGCACAAGTAACTGTGGACTGCCTCCATTCCCTCTTAGGGAAGTGATAAGCCTTGGGAAAAGCAAGAGCGAGATCGGACCTGATAAAGTCAGGCATGGCCTTAAAGCCGTCTTGGTCTTGAACTGCCAATAGAGAGTGGGTAGGGTATGGCAGCAGCAAGTCTATCTGCTTGAATAACCTAGAGGAAGTAAGCAACAATAAACGCTGCGATATGAAATCGAATTGTTCTATCGAGGACGTACGTATTGTTATTGGGGATGACGCATTTGTATTTGATTATGTTTCTTAAGCTCTTCGATAGACTTGTCCCCATATATAGCATCTAATGGGGGCGAAACAGACAGCAAGCTAATCAAAGTCTGACAAGCCATATTAAAGATAGGCACAAGAAGAAGGATGTAATTCTACTGGGCTCATTTATCTTCAACCAAACTACCTACCTTGCCTTAAGAAGGAGTTCAACTGCCAAATTCAAAGCTAGCAGGCTAGCGTCTCAATACGATAGGATACATTGTACTGGAAAGCAATTTAAATTTTCTCGCGTTATTGATAAAATAAAAAACAGGACAAATTAATAAAGTTCTTAGGTAATAAATTATAGGTAACATTATAATATTAACAATTATTTAACTAAAGTAAGAAATAGGGAGCTATAAATAAATCCCTTGGATTAGACTAGTCCCAATTCATTGTTACTAGTAAATGATTGAAAATAAAAATATCTTATATTAATCTTTTAATTACTCTTTTACCTATTAAATTCTTTCTAATTTGCCCTAGCCAAACAGTATATTTAAGTATTCAGTCCTTCTAACTATACTACTTCTATATCCTGAGCTTAATTATCATTAATCTCTTGCTGCTAAATAACCCAACAATAGTATGTTTCTAGTATGCCTTAGAAGTAAGCTTCTTTAAACCCTAAATCTTTCGACTAGCAACTATGCTATAACCTCTGGGTATAAAAGACTTATAAGGAGTATGCTCCTACAAGTTACTATTTTATCTATGTATTGTACCTGAGCCCTCGTCTAACTATTAGCTTAATAATATTGAGTTTCCCAAAAGTCTTAATATATATAAGTAATATACTAAATAATAACCCTTTGGGTGTAATATTTACTTAGAAGTTATGTATTAAATTGGTAATTAAAATAGCATATTAACTTGCTGAGTAAAGTTTAAGCAAGTAAAGAGTTTAAATTAAGAAGTTCTTAGAGTCACAATAGGGTTGATTTTTAGTTACTAATAGTTACATATATATTTATCTACTCTATAAGGAGGAATATAGGAAAAAATTAGATTTTAAAGGTAAGTTTTAAAAAATCCCTAATTATATTTAAAAAGAAAAAAAATGTAAGGCTATTTATAAAAATAAAGATAAAATTGTTAGTGTGACGAAGTTCATCCCATTTGCGGGCCTTGTGCTAAGAGTGGCTGAACTTGCGGTTACAATGGCGATCCGAACTCCAAGTTCAAGGGTTTCGCCCATCTCCATATCAGACAGAGCACCATGAACCGCATATCCGAGATTCATCTGGATCATCCTCATCAGCGGAGATGAGAAACGGCCTTGTCTTGAAGGCTACAAAAAACGCCAAAATTGGATATGGAAGGTTTCAGAAATTTGTTCCATTTAGGCCAGCTCCGAATAGCTAAATCTCGTCTCCTGTACGAAGACATGAACCCTTGCTTATCTTCAAACAGCCGTTGTCTTCAGAGCTGTGTCTAGCCTCCCGCTGGAAAGCTTGCCGAAACCACAGACAGACCCTGGAGAGCTACACTCATATATTTTTTGGCGACTGGTAAGAGGTATTAGCTCTTCGTCTTAAACACAGCAAAGTCATCGAATTGGGAGTCAAATTCTTCTTCCAATACATGACGGCCTATGGTAACCCTACGCAGGAGAATCTTGCCAGGACATACGAACTAAACGCGAAGGTGGTAACAGCTACTAGAACAACACTTCTCGACAATGAATCTAGCCCTGCCCAGGATGATATTCTCGTAGCTATTACTTATTATATCATGCCTCACTAGTGAGACATCACTGAATAGACAGGTTCGTACCTGTGATTCATCATTGGAAGGCCCGTCTCATTAACGACTATAGGACCAGGCTTCTTGTTCCGATCTCCATTGTCATTGTCATGGTGGTGATGCCAAAATAAGTGACGAGCTGATAAGGTACAGTGAGCGCATTCAGGGCGAAATAAATATGATAGGATAGAGAAAGCCATGGTGCTCTTTATCGAAACGGTATGAGAAACGAATGTAATAGACCAAAGATCACAATCAGCCTTCTCTGAGTAAATGCGAAAAAAAAAAAGGAAATATGACAATATCAATTGGGGGTGAGAAAAGACACAAGTTAGTTTATTAGTACTTTAAATGCCGTGGCAGCTCATCAGCTAATAGGTGTTATGGTTATCTGCCTCTTGTCTCTATTGCCTTAGCCTCCTTCGACAGCTTAAGTGTGGCGTGGTCGTGGTAGTCATCCATTTTCTTCACTGATATTACTACTGGCTTCGCTCTAACCCTCCTCCTCCCCGTCACCGTGATCATCACCCAACACCTCTTCCGGAATCGGGATGTGCTGACATTCAGGACTTTACGAGATAGAGCACGTGATAGAGCACGTGATGCTATCTCAAAAATGTAAGAAGTGGAACACGAGGGTGGGGAGGGAGCGCAGGGAGTGTTTGTGCGATGCTGAGACCTTTCGTTCCGAAAGGCATTCTTACAGAACCAGACTCTAAAGATGCCTCTGTGCGAGCGGTGTAAAAGCCTCACGATCGACGAAGTCGTCGAAAATGACGTGCTTTTGCATCCCAACCTTAGCACTTTGAAATTAAAGGCAGAACAGGGATGTGAATTCTGCGCCTTGTGCTGGGGCACTCTCAAGACTGTTAATCGCGCCCAGCTGGACAAACTCCTTCGCGGAGAATCTGCTTGGTCCGATACTGACACTTGGACCCCAACAATCTGGTTACGCGGCGGCCACTTCTTCGATCGAGGAACTGCAGGCGCGTATATCGATGTAGGTTGTGGAAAGGCCTATGGTGTCATGATAGATGGGGAACGAGAACCGTTCTCGAATGGGCAACCCAGTGTCAGGTCGAGGCTTGAAGTATATGAGTAAGTCTACAGCTCATAATCCCATTAACTTTTATAAGTAATAACTTGTTGATGCTTTTTCAAGGCTGCCCAAAAATCCAACGAAGTACCATCTACGTGGGCGACGCTACACTTCAGACCAAGATCCAGAAATGTACATACCCATGATTCGGGATTGGTTACGAAACTGCCTCTCAAAGCACGAAAAGTGTGAGATCGGACATAGTGACACAATGCCGACGAGGGTGATTGATGTCGGCGATCCAGCTGGTGGTAAACCAGTTCGGCTTATCTACACCCCAGGAATGCGCAAAGAATATATTGCTTTGTCTTACTGCTGGGGAGTAATTGCAAACGATATCTTGACACTTAACGCAAATACCTACCAGTTAATGACGCATCAAATTACAGAATCGGATCTCGCGACAACGCACCAGGAGGTCATCGCCTTAGCACGAGCTCTCGGGATACAATACGTGTGGATCGATGCGCTTTGCATCATCCAGGGAGACGCCAAGGACTGGGAGCACGAATCCAAGCTCATGGCTCAAGTTTACGGCAATGCTACTTTGACAGTCATCGCCGGGCGTTCTGCCGACTGCAGGAAGGGATTCATCACCAACACCTTAGCCTCCAAAGGGCGTCCACCGCCATGTAAATTACCTATCAACAAATCGGAGAACTTCCAAATATTAGTAGTCGACCTGCCCAGGGCGGCTGACATCGGGCCCGTCTCGACTCGAGGGTGGTGCTTTCAGGAAAGGTTGAGTTGTCGGCGATCAGTCATTTTCGGGGATGAGCAACTCATTTTCGAGTGCGTCACGGACTCTGCCTTCGAGAATGGGAAAGCTAATGCAAATCGACTTCGACCTATATTCTTACGGCCTTCAACTCTTGTCGCGGCGCCTGATGAGCTTCAGGCATTAAAAGATCAAAGCCTAAGAGAATGGTACCAGCTCTTGAATCTCTTTCTTAAATGCCATTTGTCGAATCCTCACGATATTTTCGCTGCTCTTGCTGCTATTTCCACGCAAGCCTCTCACGTTTTGAAGTCACGCTACTTGGCAGGAATCTGGGAATGCGACATCGTACGTGGTCTTTTGTGGAGGCCATGCTATCACTTTCAAACTGGGCCGAGCGGAAAGATACCCGTAACACGACCCAGGGCGACAAAACTGACCAAAGAAACTGAAACGGTGATTCGTGCACCTTCTTGGTCTTGGGCGGCAGTTGAAGGTCCAGTCGCGCAAGAGAGCTACACTCCTCCCTCGATAGCACGACATAAAGATCCAGCGTATAGAAAAGTCCACCCCAAGCATACCAGTCCCGACAGATGGACACTGAGTGATCACTGTGGCGTGGGGACATTGCACATGCCAGCTTGCGAGTTACAGCTCTTGGGACACATGGCTCAAGTGGTGGTTATTCAAACACCAGTCTCGGAATATCTTCAACCGAGACCAAAGTGGGCGAAGGTTGCAAAATGGGCTGCGCGGGAGAACGGAATATTAGTAGTAGAGAAAGACGGTAAGAACGCTAAAGTGGGAGAAAGTGAATCGTTAGACAAAGTTGTTGCTATGGGGTTCTTTGATGTTGCCGAGGAGAGACAGGGGGCCAAGGAGGCTTGGTGTCTTCTCATTGTACGAGACAAAGGGTTGATGCTGAAGAGAAACCCGGACGGGTCGTTTAGTCGTATTGGGTGGTTTCTGCCGGAAAATGACGAATGGTTGACAGCTCGAAAACAAGTTGAGGTTCGTCTCTGTTAGGTAGCTCAAGTATATCCACGAGTGTTGGCGATGTGTTGAACGGCTGATCCTCAGTGCAGGGTCGCCACCCAGTTCACTAGGGGGGATCTTAGTAAAGTCTGCAGGTGCCTTTTATGTCCAACCTTGCGATGCCGTGGTGGCATGGGGCGGTCGGATTTAGGTGATGTCAAATCCGTTGGGCCAATAAAGTCTAATCACTAAGTTCCGCCTTAAACAACTTGGACTCGAAAGCCAAGACGTGTGATGAGGTGAATGCAGGTATAAATAGTGCCATCTAGAGTGATTAATCCTCATTACAATTATAACGCTTTGAATATCCGAGACCTTGAGCGGGTGTTAATCAGCATTGTAGTACGCCCATGAAACTTTGACGATCTACAATATTCTTCTTCATTTTTATCATGAAATAACTATCCACCATAGCTTATTATAAGTTTACCTGACGATCCTCGTCGAGACAAGCTCCTAAATATCTGACCGAGATTGAAGTGACACGTGAGCGTTTGTGCATGCAAACTGCTTGAATCTTTCATGCGTACTGCAACGGAGGAATTCAAAATGTTGTTATCCTCGAAGTAGCCGGAAAATTTGGTTATGGAATATCATTGGCATTACGCAAGGCGGGTGTACCTGTGAGAGCGATTCTCCGCGATCCGTTGAAGGCTGCACAGCTTAGTGAAATTGGATGTAAGATCGCTCTGGCCAACCCACAGGATTTCAAAGCCTTTACCAAGGCAATCGGCAATGTAAATGCTATCTAAATTATCCTTCTGACATCAATCCAGGCGGAGGATATAGCTATAGAAATTCAGAGAGCCTTCAACAGCCTCGCCCACGCGCTCGAGAAGGTACGCCCACAATAGGTGCTGGCGATTTCTGACTATAGCACTCATATTGCCTATTATAGATTAATAGTGATATTACGAATTAGGTTCATGTCACATGAATTTGGCTTTTAAGATGACTATTTAGATAGGGTTACTTCGATCCAAAATATGCACCAACATGCAAATCTCAGTCCATTTTCTCCAAGAAGCTGTTGCCTTCGGATTGACCGCGGGGAATTGTTAGCCTTCTGCTCTGTGGATGGGTCAAAGACCAAGAGTGGGGAGATCAAATGGATTAAACTTCACCAGGCGGTATTAGTGCCCGCACAGGAAACGCAAGCTAACAAATCGGTCACCAAAGTGGTTAGCTATATATATAAGACAGGGGTTCAACGATGGCAGCATTATGAGAGGGAAACTGTCTTATTTTATCAGATCAACATGTCATTCTACGTACATACGTATCTACATCAACTATTACTTCGTATTGGAGAGGGACGCATGCATCACCAACCAAAGTCGTGAACTTTTCGGCGGATATTATCCAGTGCTGTGTTTGGTGGGAAATAGATGCCTTTACCATCTGGACTATTTGATAATTAGCATTGAGAATAAGGGGTGCACCCCTGGGGCCGGCAACGACGCGGAGTGAAGGTCAGAGAGTGGACAAGGGCAAGTGAAAGGCCGGTGCCGGACAGCGCCCCACCTAACAGCAACGAACCATCAGAGAAGCCTCATCATTGCAGCTAGCACAGCATGATCACGAAAAATCGACCATTATGTCTACCGAACTTGACAACCAAAACTGGTTTATACATGTGCGAAAGCGTCATATACATCAAACCAATGGTTCGACTCACCACAGCCTTCCCTGATCCTAGCGGCGATCTGCCAGTGATGAGTGGTCAGGCACGGCTATACCGTGCCGAACTACCCAGGTATGTAAGACGGCAGAAACCCAGCTATGAACCAGCAGCTCCCACAAAACCACATGCCGTCCGTCTGTGAATATGATTCGCCAATTGCTGGAAGCTTGGATTGTTGAACCACTTCCCTCACTGAAGTTGATTTCAACTACCCGGTGGCCGAGCCCAATAACGGCTATAAAAGTCCTCATCAGGCAGTGATTAAGGTCGTGGCTACCGTCATGCATCACTAACTCGCTCTCTGGTCAAGCTACTGGCTCATAGAACGTGCTCAAGCTCCTAAAGTCTACGCCATCGTCATGCATCTCATTTCTTTCGTGCCCGTGACGGCTGCGCTGCTGGCCACACTGGCCGGAGCTGCCAGTGTCCCAAAGTCTGCGCACAGGGGAAAAAATGACGCTGGATCGACTGTGCAGGACGTCTTCCCTCCATCAGGCAGTACGCACTGAAGCCACGTTTTGATGGGTTCGTCAACTTGCTAACCTAACTGATTGTCCAGCCGCAGCCGATTCAAAGGCCTTTCCCGGCGAGTCCAAGGTTGGCTTCCCCGGCCCAACACTAACTGGCGCGGAGCCTCTCGCCATTGCTACCGCGCCGTCCTACCCAGACAACCAAGATAAGGCCGGGCAGTTTCCTCTCGTTGCACCTCCAGCAAACGGCGAGGATGCCTCCTCGAAATTCGACATTAAGAAATACTGGGGTAACCTCTCGCCGTGGTATTCTGTGTCCTCTGACGATTATGGGCTACCAGATGCCAACCCACTGCTTCCAAAGGGCTGTGACATTGTTCAGGTGCACCTGTTATACAGACATGGCGCGAGATATCCGACAAGTGGCGCAGCACCAGCGACGTTTGCCAGCAAGATGCACAATGCCAGCACTAAGGGCTTCAGCGTCTCGGGAGAACTGAGCTTTCTGTCTGACTGGACCTACAAGCTCGGCACTGAGCTACTCACCCCCTTTGGTAGGACCCAAAACTTCCTCCTCGGTGTGGAGTACCGCCAGCTCTACGGCCACCTGCTGAACAACTTTACGGCTGCCAACGCCATTCCTGTCTTCCGCACAGAGTCTCAAGATCGCATGGTCAAGACGGCCAACAACTTTGCCGCAGGCTTCTTCGGCGTGCCAGAGTACTTGGACCAGGTCAACATCGAGATCCTGGTCGAAAACTCCACGGTGAATAACTCAGGTGCTCCCTATGAAGTTTGTACAAACGCCAACGTTGCGGGCTTCGGCAGTATTGGCAGCACGGCAGCCACAGAATTTGCTACAAATGCCTTCAACGACACACTAGCTCGGCTGAATTCCCAAGTATCCGGCTTCGAGTTCACACCCACCGACATCATTGCGATGTTGCAGCTGTGCTCGTACGAAACACAGGCTTTGGGTTACTCCGAGTTCTGCGGTTTATTCTCACAGGAAGACTACATCAAGTATGAGTATTACTTTGATCTCACGTTCTACTATAACAACGGTCCTGGCTCGCCAGTTGCTGCTGCACAAGGCAAAGCCTACCTTGAAGAGTTTGTAGCTCGTTTTACAAAGAAGTTCCCCAAGGGGGGCTCGTCCGCCCTCAACTCCACATTCGACGATTCGTGGACGTACTTTCCACTCAACCAGTCCATCTACGCAGACGCTACGCACGAAGTGGTCGTTTTAGATACCCTAACGGCCTTCAACTTAACAGCCCTCTTCAGTGGACCTGCCCTCTCCCTGACAGGGGACCGGAAGCAGAACTCCTTTGTGGCCAGCAAGCTTGTACCATTTGCTACGCATTTTACCGTTCAAGTTCTCGAGTGCGCAGCGTACAAGCCCACGAAGCAGATACGATTCATTGTGTACGTCTCTTTCTCTTTCCACGGATGAATTTCAACTGACTTCTATCTTTCAAATTAGAAACGATGCAGTTGTGCCCATTCATGACTCACACCCTGGGTGTAAGAACGATCCAAATGGCCTTTGCTCTTTCGACCATGTCGTGTCTATTCTGCAGAAGAGAATTGAAGAAATCGACTATGAGCATGATTGTTTTGCGAACTACACAGCTCAAGCGGGAGTCGACTATAATGGGAGAGCGCCCAAGTGTTCCCAATAGTTTTGATACTAAGAACAGCTGATACAGCACTTGTCGAGACTTGCTGTAATCGTATACATAATTTGAGATAACATTCAAACCCATAGACGTTTGGAAAAGCTAGTAGAAAGACAAAGAGAACTGAGACTGGGTCCTAAAACAAGTGGCCAACTAGCCTTTCCTACTTCTTCTCTTTCAAGACAGTAACAGCCGAAGCCTCCGACTTAGGAGTATCCTATTAAGAGCTAGTTCCAACAGAGGTTTTTTAAATTAAATTACCACTGAAGCAATTTTTAGCTACATTGTTAAGCGTAAACCGGCTAACTTCAGGCGGGTGTGGGTAAACTTATACCGTTTTCGAGCCCATGTAACTTATAACTCCTAGTCTGACCTTTAAACCTTAGGAAGGCAGATGTCAATATACTCTTAATCCTCTAAGTTATGCTAAATATACCCAGACTAGAAATACGGCGCACTTCCAGACCGGAAAGGAGGAAATCTACATATTTTACAAAACAAGAGGGCAATATAGCGGAGGCAAGCGAATGCAGCAAACGGCTCCATATTGCGATAGAGTATGGGAGTATGTGAGTGTGTAATGAGGTAGAAGATCGTTGATTAGTTCAATTGTTCCTCATCTTCTTCAAACTACTTTATTTTACCTTTTTCTTTTTTCTTTTCTCTCGGCTACATGAACCCAACCATACTCTAGTCGGAGAGAACCCAACGGTACAAGGACTAGAGTGGGCGGAAAACCCAACTGTACAAAAGTTGGATTTGGCATTGACTACTGGGGAAATAGAAAGCGTTTTGGGGGGTTCTCTTAATGCTGAAAAAAATGTTAATGATGTGAAATATTCGGTGCTGTTCGCTATTTATGTAGACTATTACGTGACTCAAATTTAAAGTCTCTTGATGAATGCTCATCAACTGTTATTTACTTGTCTCTCTACGAGAATATTTGCGAACGAAACATATTTATAACTAAAATAAGATATAGCATGTTGGGACAAAGTATGTCAAATAACCGAGATATCACTAGTACGGGCCAAGTACGGATTCCCTTTCGCTGCTGTGGGCTTTACCTGACACCACAATAGAAATAATCTCGAGGTTGTTGAGGCATTTCCCTTTGACAACGCGGTGTCCCTTAGAACTGAAGCCTCCGCAAGACTGCCCACTATTGATCAGTTAGCCAGGCTTCATATTACACATTATTGGATCGCAGGATACGTACTCAGTACCGTAAGTACAGTAACAGTGACTGTCGCCTCGGATTGAGCCGACGCGGTGGACCCAGGCCTTATCAAGCCAAATGGTTTTCTTCAGAAGATAACAGCCATCGTAACATTTTCCAGTAAAGTCGAACCCCTCACAGATTCTGACATTGCAGCACGCTTGCACACTTACTCCGTCTCTTTCTGCTTCCACGTTCAAAGATTCATCAACGCCATTTCACAAAGGCGGAGGACAGGCTCTGTGGGTTTGCGGGCATCGCAAAACCCTTTCAGGAGGTCACCGGCGACAGGTACCTTGCCGGTGTATGGCGGTCACATATCTTGCACCTGCTCAACTGGACCGTCTTCAGCCCAAAGTCAAAGCATTCAACCCTGTACAGAGCTCCATCGTGGTCTTGGGCCTCAATAGACGGACCTATCAAGCTGCGTAAGCCTGCGGCTGGCTTTGAATTCCTGGTTTTCGTTGTTGATGTTGACGTTACTCATAAAGGGGGGGAGACGATGCGGGCGACGTCATTGGCGGATTCATCAAGCTGAAAGGAGCGTTGATCACGGCCAGCTACATTCAGAAGTTGTCAGAGGGTCCGCTACAAGTTCAGCTAAGAGACGGAGACCTCTGCCCATTCACTCTGTGGCCTTTTCCAGATACTACAGAAATACAGTTCGGGAGTGTTGGTATGATCCATTTTTTTATTTTGAAAAGGCAGAAGATCCACTCCATGTATCCTGAACTGTCTCCCCAAGGTGAGGACACTGATCTTACGTGCCTTATTCTAGCTCCGGTAAGTGAGCTAGATGGCATTTATAAAAGGATAGCATGGTTTAGACTAAGGGAAAGGGAACCAGTTTTGACACTACTAACAGCCTGTAAAAGTAAATTAGAAGAAATTATAGTTATTTAGCTATTGCATAAAACCCCTTTACAATTCTTGATATTAGCAAAGGTCAAGAAATGAAAAAAATAGAAGATATATATCAGAATAGTAGCTGGAAATTAAGGAAATACCTCGAAGAGTTTCTTTTAATGTTGTGTTGTTAATTAATTGAGAGTGCTTATAATTAATAGTTGCAATTAGTAATGTTCCATTTTTGGTGGCCAGCTAAGGCGCGTGGCCAGTTGAGGAGGTGAGGCACTGAACGCCCGTACCTACATATTAGATGCAGCCCTCCCTTGGTGGATTACAGCGAAAGTGGTTTATACTGGTCGAGTTACCCTCAAAAAAAAGAACCTACATATTTATCCTCTTAGCCTCGACCGAAATAATTGTCTTCGTGTTATTTGCAGTACTCAGAATTACCGATCAAATACAACAACCTATCAACCTATCTTTGCTAAAGTGAACTCTGTCGGCGTCTTTTTACTTGGATTTTTGAGTTCTTATTCACTTTCATAGAAGCGAAAGTGAACCACCTCGGACCACTTTATAATGTTATCTTACATCGTTCCACAGCTCACATATTGGGCTCGGGTGCCTTGTTCTCGCCACCAACCTCTTCAGAGGAGCTTGGCTCTTCCTGCCACATGGAGATGTTCTTTTTCTGCTGAGTTGCGCTGACGGCCTTGCACTCGCGTACAATCGCTTTGTACTCTTTCACCGACACGCCGTATTTGGCGGCTTCCTTCTTCAGTGACTCATCGTCGTCCTCCATTTCCTGCTCCTGATTTTCTTTCACAAGCCTCTCATCCTCCTCTACTTGCTGGTTCTTCAGAACATGTTTATTCGACTGCTGCTTCTCTTCCTTCACAGGCCTCGGATACTCTACTTGCTGGTTCTTTAGAACAGGCTTTTTTGACTGCTTCTTCAGAACATGCTTATTCAACTGCTTCTTCTCTTCGCATTGTTCCTTTGTAACCAGCCTCTGCTCGATTTTATGATCCTGCTGCTCGCTCTGGCTCGAAAAGGAGATGAGGTCATCAACTTGTTTTCCCCTTGTCATCTTGGAGGATTCGTTCGTCTTCTTGACAGTTGACTCATTAAAACGTGACCGGCAGTTCTTGCAGCGGGAGGGATGCGATTCCAGTTCGGTGACGGTAGTAAGGTCCCATTCAGCTGGACCGCAGTAGAGAGCGGGCCTGCCAGGAACGTGTGTCTCGACGCAGGGCTCGATGGCAGCAACTACGCTAAGATGGTGGCAGTCAGTAAAGAGAAGGGGGATTTGATTAATCTTGCACATGTTGATGGCTGATTGGAGTCGTGATAGTTTTAGTGTTTATTGAGAGAGAGTCGATAAAGTACGAGGTTTGCGCGGCGTGATTGTAGGAGTATGTGAATGCTAGGGTATTTGTAGTTTGCTGAAGATTGAGATTTTACACAGGGATGCTGCTCTTTGTTTTCAATACGACCTTGATTTGATTTGACATGTGTATTGTTCTGTAAAATGAAAGAAACTCAGTCCAGAACAGCCGCCTTTGATTGAGAGATTGAGAGCGCAGAAATCATTGAACAGTCGAGCCTAGCCTGCAAGGACTCAATACTTTATCTCCAGTTCGGTCGTTTGAAAGATAATAATTTCGCACATTGAAACTATATCCTCGAATAAAGCGTAATTCTAGAGGCATGGCAGATTGGTTGGCAGCATCGCGCGTAAATCGTTGCGTGAGATGTTTTGTAGCATCAAGCGTGAATCGCGCATGAACCGTATGTCACATGAGAACAAGCGGTGCTTGCCTAAGGAGAGGTGAACTGAAAGACTGGTTGCTGAACAGGAATACTTGACGCTCTTCTTGGACTCGGTCTCCAGCGCCATCTCCAGCATCTATTTATTATAAGATATTTACGTAGTACGGCTTTTGGTATTAGCATAATAGTGTCCAAGTCTAATTTAGTAACTACCTAGTCTCCTATCTTTAATGTTGAAGCTCTATTACGTTAATTCTCGATAGTCCAGTCTTACATAGTCTCATTCACTTTTAAAACACCCAAAGACCATCTCTCCAGTTCGTATCGCCCACGTCTAAGGAGTACTCCCATACGTGAGACAGTAGCCATGATTGTCAATTGCGAAGCAATTCAGTATGACCGCGTATGAATATGGTTCGTTTTGGCCATTTGGAGTGTTGGGTATGCAGAAGGGCTTGTTCTGCGGTTGAACATCGCAGTAACCTTGCCACTCATCTGTTTCTTGGCCTCGGTCAGACCAATCTTGAATCACGATTAGCTAACTACCATGGCCTTGTCACTTCGCTGCCCGACTGCGAAAGCGATAGTGGTGTTGGGGGGAACGTACAGAATCGCCCACCGCTCTTCTTTTGGAAGTAAAACTCGGTATCCAGGCCACAGGGCTTATTTATGGTTTGGCGCGGGGTGCGCCCGCCTTTCAGGGCGAACTCGGCATAGTTGATGACGGCAGAGCTGTTTTGCAGCAGCGGATATGGATCTGGAGCCCCCGGCTCGAGGACGCTGAACGTCATATCCATGCTATAGTCTTCCGATCTCGACCCGACGTCCGGACAGTTGGTCTCGATGCCATAGATGGCAAGACTCTCGTGCCATCCATCATGAGTTGATCTCTGGGCGAGGACCTGAAACGAGGGGTCTTGCGTAACATCGGGAAGGTCGGGAATCGATTTAGGCCCGCAACCGGCAGGCGGAGACATATCTGGGAGATCTGGCAATTTGCCACCGCAGCCCTCGCTCGCCTGTGTTTTGATCACGGTCAGCGCGGAACCAAGGGAACTCAGCAGGGGCGTAGCAAGGGCAACAATACTTACCGCGCCGTCGCTCTGGATAAAAATCTCGGTATCACACTGGCGGGTGTCTTCCTTCAGGACCGTTACGACCGTAATGATTTCTAGAAGAAGTGTTCAGATACCTAGCATCACAAAACGCAGTGTGGAGAAGGGTGGTTATCCACTAGATGACTAACCTGTATTTGGCGCAACCTCAAATATAACATGCCTCTCATCTTGCTCGATGATGCTCGGGGGAGTTGATTTATCATCTGCATAGACAGCCATCTAGCTTAAGATCCCTTGGAGATCCGAGAATCTCCATTGAGTATCTTGGTCAAACAGCTCTGGATGCTCACTTTTCTTTAGGGTGACGTAGCCTGTATTCGCCTGCTTGTTGATAGTATAATGCCAAACAGTTGACGCATTATTAAAGGAACCATCCTTACAGGCGGCGCCATCGTCCAGTAAGTTCATAAGTTTCTCTTGATCTGTGACCCAATCCAGGGTCGGAGACGTATCGTACTGAACCCAACCAATGTCCTTGCAGGGACAGCCCAGAAAGTATTTCTGCATTAAAATAAGAAAATATTCTTTAATCATTTGGGCTTTCTCATTTTGAAACTAACCGTACTACAAGTCAGGTGGTTGGTGCTCTTGCATAATTGATCATTGCATAATGGAGAATACTTGAGTTCCGGACAATCATCATTTTGCTGACAAGGGCAACCTGCAAAGGGATCCTGGGAGAAAGGATTAGTCAAAAGGTGTGCGGATTTCACAGCCAGTTTAGCATTCTCACTTTGCTGCAGACTTGGCCATTCTTACTGTCGCAAGCCTTATCCTTGCAAGATAATTGGTCGTCTATATACTGAGGGCAGGATGTTTCACAAGGACCTGTAAGTTCAAGTCAGATTAATCAAGAATTTTTGTAAGAAAGGTCTCGGGAGCCGCATACATCTATAGAGTGCGCCAGTGCAGAACCCTGTATTTCCGCCTCCGCACTCAGAGCAACGCGGAATAGTGAGGGGACAACGATCGTTTGGCTGTGAGGCGCTGTCGACTGGGATCTTGCCGGATAGTGGTACCCTGATATCGTCTCTTAAGCTGCCTATGGCATTGTCGACCATTATGAACGCCACTTTTGGTACTGTAAGCTTGTTTCCAGCTTGCGCTTGTGGGATGGATATGCCAAGATCATAAAGCAGGCTCGTAATTTCATTTAGTAGCTGCTGCACCACAGAATTAAAGAGCCCTCCGCTCAAGTTGCTTTGAGGGTAAGAACAGAACAGCTTATCTCTCTTCGCCATTTTGATAGGTACATCGGGCATACTGCACAGAACCTGAGCGACATCTTCGATATGCTCCCTAAGAACGGGCGCGATCAAATAGTTGAGATTTCCAGATGACCCTGTGTAGAGTGCCACGGCAGCCGGAGTCACAGTGGTTCCTACTTGACCATTTGATGTCGTAGTCACAGTTACTGTAGAAATTGCATTGATATCCTATGTCAGGTGGTTAATGGCCGACTGTTTGTTTTCAGATCTGGTGAGGATCATTGCTCGTGCATACCTTCGGCACCCAAGCCGTGTTGGTGTCACTGACACTGAGATAGGCTGTGTTTGGATCTGGCGCATAATCCCGAAGATCAGTAGATACGGTTTCGGATTCATTCGCTTGCCTTGGCATTAGCCTTGGGCTCCCACCATAACCATGACCCTCCGTGACCACTACGGCCGCAGCAGGGGCTCTATAGATCATAAGACATAACCCGAGAAGATTGGCGATTGCTTTCATTGTTAGAGCGAATGGATGGCAACCGATATTGCAGAAGTAGAAATGGAAGAGAAGAAGTAGGGCATCTATAGGTAGATGTTGAATACAGGTGTGTAGGTGCCAATGTAAGCTCTCCCGTTACTAGTCTTGCGCACTGATATCTGAAATTTGCTGATGTAGCAAATCATATGATGCGAGCGAATTTGCTACGTCCATGGGAGGCCAGACTAGCTATACGAAGCAAATTAGCTATTCGGAGAGGCTAAACGAGCTAGCTACCTAGCTAGGCGAGCAATACGGCGGGAATTAGCTATGCCGAGAGGCTAGCTCAATTGATATTAGCTGTCGTTGTATCGTATCGTAAGATCATCTGTCATACAAAGCAGGAGGGAGGAACTATAGGTCATAGAAGCTCGTGATTTTGTAACTATCTATGTGTAAAGAGTGTTATTTATGCTCAAAAGAATGGGCTACCTAGAACTAGGAAATCGGGCTTGGATGAATTGCTAACCCTATCGAAGCCTTTTGACAATAGATAATGATAAACGTCATTAACGTAATTGAGTCATTTATTGTTCAGGTTGATCAATAGAAGTTATGGTGTTGTATGGTTCATCAGATCAGCTCATCATTGTATCGTCTGACATTATCTGTATGTACTAGCGGCTGAATAAGTGGGCTTTCCCATATAAGCCGCACACGACTCCTCGGAAACAGCACTACTAAAATCGGATGCTGTTTCAAGGAGTCGGTGACTACCTATTCGTGCATAAGCCCCTGTTTTACCTTGCTATTATTAATGATATTATTCTATTTAGGCGACTTGATGAATGGTATACGAAGTACCACACTAAATTACTTTCCTCATCGCCGTAATAGTGCTACTAGCGTAAGCAACCGGATTATCTTGTATTCAATCTTAATAAGAGTGTTAAGCTATATCGCAATGCGTGCGATATAATACAGACAATCGCTCCTATAATTAGGTGTCAAGTACTCATTTCACCTTATCCCTTCCTTTCCCTTTCCTTCCTATATTACTACCTACAAATTTGGTCTCCTGCCCCTAGGGAGAGGCTATCGCCTATCGAACTATATCATCAACATGTTTACTTCATGCCGCCCTCCGCTGATGCAAATTGCGATTGTGATTTTGCTCAGCATAAGCTAGGGATACTGTTGGATGCTTCATCCATTTTGCACCGACGATCGTTAGTAGTGATCCTATAATATCCTTTATGCCCGAGGAATCCATTGACTGACTTATGGATGGTATTCATTTTAGCGGCATTGGGATATGTTATACGCGGTGCTTTCCAGAGTGCATTGGCAATGGCTAGGGATGCTGGGATTGAGCTTAACCCATCCGCCGGAACTGATTGGGATCCCAACGTTAAAGACCTTGGCCAGTATCTTTTCTGTTCCGATGAAAACATCCAGCTGGCTGGGGTGCTACTGACGAGGGTGGGGGAAGAATTTGGCAATGAAGAAGAACCCTATGAAGCCAGCCATCATTTTCTCAATGTGGTGCGTGTGTACCAACAGCCGCCAACGCAAGACCAACAAGCTAACTGTTATATTTATCTAGATAGTCTTCTGCGACGGGAAACACTTCAAAACACATTATGTTCCATCAATTGCAAAAGGAGAGCGAATAAAAGTCGAAGACAAAAGAACTTGGTACGACGAGCGTAAGACACGTGCCTCTGCGAAATCATGGCCGGCCGCTGACACACAAGAAAAAGAGCACGTCATCACAATTGATAAGACCGGACCGGGGGGGTTGTCTGGGTGCACTGGCCCGTTAGCGAAAGACGCTGCATTTGCTGTCAACATTCCGGTATGTTTCGCTAGATTCAATATCCAAGCTGAATCCTCAATTGCCGCCGCGTGCTAACTAAGTTCAGAGGCCCGACAAGTCTTACATCCAATTATGCCCTTGGTACCTTCGGAAGATGGGTGCTTCACCTTACCCTGGTTCCTGGGCATTTAAGAAATGGCAGATATTCCTAAACGCAGGCAGAGGTGCTGTACAGCACCTGATCGGGAAGAGGACGCCAATTGACATTGCCGCACGGTTAGACCACTTGAT
This sequence comes from Mariannaea elegans, assembly GCA_930272665.1. Lineage (NCBI taxonomy): Eukaryota > Fungi > Ascomycota > Sordariomycetes > Hypocreales > Nectriaceae > Mariannaea > Mariannaea elegans. The sequence continues at coordinate 21,597 of CAKNEU010000107.1, forward strand.
TATTCACGAGGTAGGTGCCCAGCTGATGGATTCCCACCTATGTTAACTATTGCTAATATTTAGCGCCTAGTTAACACACACCAACCTAGTGTTACCCTCATGCTTGCTTGAAGAACCGCAGTGTCCCCGGGACGAGATGCCCCAAATCATTCGAGTAGGCGGAGGTGCGCTCGATATAGTAAAAAACAACAACCCAATAAACGGCCTCACAAGTTACTTCTGGCCCAACTGCGTGCGAAAGGCTAATGCTGGGGGCTATGATAATGGTGTTTACAATGCAGGTATGTTAAACATTATATCTTGGATCAGGTGCCCTTGACAGCTATTGTTGCTAATAAGAAGTCTTCTAAACAGACAGTCTGGCCTATGCAGCGCTCGGTAAGTAGACTGCAACCTCTAGCCTCCCGCGCAATATCACCGACGGTGAATATATTCTATTGCTGACAAACTGTTCCAGGCGTGAGGATGATTAAGCAGGGTATCCGCCTCGAGAAATCCGGACAGTTAACGCCAATTGCATCTATTGCAAAGCTAATCCGACGGCTTTTGGGGCTCGGTAAGGCTTAATTGTCTGCAGGCCTTCGTTATTCATTTATGGTGAGAACTCAACCGCGCTATAGCTATATTATTATCTTTTCTTCCTTCTATTTACGCATCTGCACTTAGCAAGCCTAGAGGTCAGTTAGTTATAGATATGAGGCAGCAATTGGTTATTACCTAACCCGAAAACGTAAAATGAATAATAAATCCTACGCTATAATCGGCTGGTATATTTAGTACGACTTGGAGTATGGGTGTACTGTATTCTCAGGTTCACTTTGAGTTATCTCATTAGCAGCTGAAGTCCGGTGGTGATGGCCTGTCCGTTGATATAAAACTCGTGCTTGTTGATTCCCCTGGTCTTTATTTCAACCATTCCACCGAATATAAGTAGGTTGCCGGAGCAATTGATAGAGACCATCGTTTCAGCCGAGACTGAAGACAGATGGATGAATAAAATCCTAGGTGAGCCGTCAATTCTAGGGCTCCTTAGACCAGAGCTCAATAAATTCTTACAGCGCTAAGGGGGCCCATGTAGCCCGTGCGCTTTACGGTTATTCATATACATTCGCTGGTATGCTCCTTGAGAATCTTGAAGCTCTAGTCTTGGAATTGAGAGATTGGTACCCTTTTTGTCATGGGGTGAACGTTCGCCGAACACGAGACTGCAACCCCCACAAATTTCTAACCAATCACTTAAAGATTACGACTCTTGCAGCGATCCTGGGAATGGATTACGGTCCCAATCCATGATCCCCTCAAATTACACTATAATATATAAACACATTTATTAGCACATTAGATAGAACCCTAGCTGCTTTAGCTATTAATATAACCTGGTTACCCTGATCTACTTTTGGCACAATACTAGACGTAATACCTCACTACATTGCACATAACACCCTCGACGGCCTGACCTCTCTGCTACCATAGACCCGGAACTGTCTGCTCTACTATTGACCATAGACTCGACCATTACACTCTCGGGACGGATAATAATATTAAACCACTGAGGGAGTATAGTAATAAATTATAAGAAAAGAGGCACTAAAGAGAGAGTAAAACTATTATACAAAGCCAGGGGAATAATAATATAAAGAGTATAACGATATAAATATTAATGGAGATAAGCAAGTAGACAAAGGTATAGATAAATACTAGCAAAAGGTAGCCCCTACGCCAGCAACGCCTGTTGATTTGCCTCGTAGGCGGCTAGAGGAAGGAAATGCCAGGTGTGAAGATTGACTCCATCTGCTGTTGGAATGTAGAATGGTGTGAGTTGATGATGGGCGAACCCAAACCGCTCGGGAACGTTGAGGTCCTTGAACCAGGTTAGAGTGACTTTGTGCAGATAGATTACATGGGCCTGTAACGAAGGAGCGACGGTCAAGGCGCTCAGTATGCCAAAATAGAGTACAGCTGGGACGCCGAGCGTTAGGCCAAGCGCCATCAGGGTCAGGCGCAGGGCAGAGGTCGCCATTCTAACAACCCACATGAAAATGTGAAAAAGGAAGGAAAAAGAAAGCTGACTTGAATAATTGAAAGTTGTCGGGTCTGGGTCAAGTTTGGCCGCAGATATGTGAGTGAAGGTGCATTGGTTGATGAATGTTTCAGGTCTGGAAAGAAAATGGCGCCGCGCCGAAGATTTCGACGTGTTTGGCTCGAACTTGTCACGTAAGCATGTGTTAAGGCACAACCTTGTTATATATTATATATACTTCTTCCCCCTCTTGATTTTGACTGCATTAGTATTATCCCTCTCCGGTTTAATACTAGTAGTCTTAGTATTATCTGCCTTTAATTCCGTTACTATTTTCCCATCTACAAGCTCACCATTTACAGCAATCCTATTACTTTCTTCTACACTCATAGCCAAGTATACACGCTGTTTCAACTCCCCAGATAATCCTGCACCTGATACGATATGTAAACTTTCCGTTCTAATACTAGCCAAGATTGTAGTAAGCCCAAAGTTGCTGCTCACAGGTGTCGAGTAAAGACATATCGTTATGCAAAGCATTGCCGCACTGAGAAATGGTTGGACAGCAAATATAACGTACAGCAAGGGACTTGCCTTAACGACATGACGGACTAACTCGAATTTCCCGTTTTCGTCTTTATATCGATATTCCTTCAGGAAGTCCGGCTGGCTGTAGTCTTTTAGCTCATCCCATTTCGGCATCATGTGCTTCCAGCGATTCGTCCATATAGCCACAACGCTCATAGCGGCCGAGGGCATCTTCCATGGCGAATTAGGTGTTCTGGACCAGAACTGGCCGATGGCGAAGGGGAGAAAATCCAACATAGTCTGGTCCTCGAGATCCCAGTTTTCATTGAGCATTGATTGTTCTACGGGTCGGGTCTTTTCCGTGTCGCAGTTTGCCGAGATAAGATCGATACTAGCCGACGTGATGTTCCACATCACCGAGCATGGCAGGCGGTAGAGGCTGAACATCATAGCAAAGGTCGAGTTACGGAAAGCTCTCACGTAACGGTTATTCCAAGAGCTGTAGGACGTAACAAAATTCTCTGTTGTCGAAGGTCCATTTTCTCCATCGAGGTCCTTGTATCCCCCGACTACAGCCCATGCGCTTGGGGAGATGCCGTAAGCTAGGGCAACACGCCAGCCTCTGTACGTTTCTATGCTCGTAATATGGTACATGTTTGTCTCCCAAAAGTTGTCATCTTTGAGTATTTCATCAGTAGAAGAGTTGTACATGGCCAGCGTTCCACGGATGTCGGCAGTGAGATACAGGTGCTCATCAACGGGGAGCTCACTTTGAATGTTCCCCAGCATAGTATCATTGGGCATGTCCAGCATGACCACCTCTTTGTCGCTAAGCATCACCAAGTTATAGCCGAACATCTTGGGTAGGTCAGGATTCTTAGGATAGTTGCCATCGCTCTGCGCTGCCTGCCGGAAAGGGGTAATGGCATCGATCAGGGTAACGGTTTGTATCTCGCTACTTTCCATCGGCCGGTTGAAAGCGCCATAATAGCCCGTGGAATATTGAGGTGTGATCTTGCCAGCATGACCACCAGTGAAAGTCTTGTAAGCCACGCCAAGCCCAGTAGGCAATGCCATCAGCGTGAAGATGGCAATGCGCCATACGAGACTGGTATGAGAGGCGAAGATGGACTGTTGGAGGAGAGCATCCAAATTCTGCAAAGTCGAACTTCCCCACCGAATCTCAGAAGCGATGAAGAAATGACTGGCGATTCGACGATTGCAGGCGTTCATGTTGCTGAGGAAGAAGCCGAGCAGAATGATCTGGTTAGTGAACCCCAGCTCCCAGGCGTATGGCGGATGCCCAACGACAGCACAGCATCCAGCCAGACAGCAAATGGACCACAAGAGAGCAAATACGTCGATCCATTCAAAGAGAAGTTTTTCTGCAGGAGAACCGTACGCGGTGTTTCCATCGGATTCGGGCATAAATTCCCGCAATTCTGGGAGAGGCCGGTACGCAGCCTCCATTGACTGAAAAAATAACGACAAATGAACACACTGTGAAAATAAATGATGGTAAAGACCAAAAGAAATTGAAGGAAATGCTTACACTCTAAACTACTGAAAATAAAGATGGAGGCTGGAGAAGTTTGGTTACCCAGCGGTTGTTACGGTAGTAGGAGGTGGTGTGGGTTTTTTAGAGTGTTGGTCCAGGCACCCAACGGACTGCACATATTCAGGCTGTGCTTTGTTTAACCCGGTAGTGCTTTGTTGCCCCGCTTGGGTAGCTACACAACCCGTGCTTTGCTGCCGCCGCCCTTTTCTTACCCGCGTATACTAGGCCTGATATGATGTCTTCCTGGCAACCGTTCTGCCTCGATATTTTGGTCACTTGGTTGAACTCAGCCTCGGATCCGCTTAGCCGCCTTGGCAGTGAGATCAGATCAGATCATTCAGTGAAGGCAGATACCTAATCAGTGCAGCCAAGCACTGTAGTACAGTTCAGCTCCTGCCAACCCTAGTTCAATTATTGTCTCGAACCAGGTGCATATGCTAGCCTGCATGCAAGGGATATTTGGTCAAATTTTATCAGAGGGCGGCTGTGCCTAAGCGAGCCCAGTGTGTTGACAGCCACCTGACAACCCCACTCACTGATAGATAAAGTGAGCATTGCGAGCTTTTATTGATGCGTTTCGCTCAGCTTTTTTTTTAGTAAAGTTGATAATCACTCAGTGTCCCATCTAACATCTCACAAGTGTTGATATAATTAATAGTGCTAACAGTAGATTCGCTGGGCCCTATAAGACTTCATGTTTCAACACCTTTTGCGGTGGAAATAGTAACCATGTCGTCTTCGCAAGATATTACCCACACCTTGTTAATTCTCTCCTTCTACACATATGTCGCAATAGTCAACAGGGCAGTGCATTGAGGCCGTTATGTTTGTACACCTCATAATTAGCCTGCTCCTTTTACAGTTAGGCGGTTGAAGTTAATGGGGCTGTGCTCCTTTGGGACACACCAATCAGGAAACACATTTGACGGTCTTATTCCGCTTCCGTCACTGTCCATTCTACACCCCGTGATATGCCTTGTAAACTAAGCTGTCGGGTAAGTCAAAATTAATTACCTTTTTGGTTTTTGTTGTACGGGATTGCCCGGGACCTAGGTAAGGCAACCTAGATAGTCTGAGACAACGAGCCCGCAAGGGCTCGAGACCGGATACAGCCTCTTCCGAAGGCCTCAGAGAGGCCTTCGGCATCTAGGTAAGATAAATAGGAAGCCTTTTAGCCCGGGTAGATAGAAGAATTAAGTATCTTTCATTTTATCTGACCGAATCATCGATCCGTTGGCTTAGTCGCGTGTGAATTGCACAACAATTTTACGGTCGCTTCCGTCACCATCCATCCAGAATGGGGGCGATCCCTGATTAGGCTTGGACTGAGTTTCAAAACTGCTGTGACTAGCAGGCCCGGAGGTCCGTAGATAAGCTCTCATTCAGCTCGGAACTAGACTCGGCTGCACGGTTTAATGTCACAACATTCGTTAAGTTCATAGGATCCATGGATAGATTCAGGTTTCGGTTTTGGCTTGTGCTTGGGAGGGTTCAGCCAGTCAGATTACCTCTGGGGCGAAGAGCACCCTTGTCAAATTTCAAAAAGGGTCCCTGTATCCGGCACCCAGTTTCTCGGAGCCAGCACCCCGGGAGGGCGGGCCTTTGGAGCAGCGAAGCTTAATTCGCGTTGGGTCTGCGGCGGAGGTTTTTTTTTTTTGGAGTGGATGACGATACTGAAGCCTTGTTCCTTGGCGATAATGTCAATCATCGCTTTGGCTTCTTCAAATGAAGGAAAACTAAGCTAGATAAAACGACTTTGTGATCAATAGAAAACGCTGTGTCTGGGTGGGTTGAACGCGGCGTAAAGTCGCGACTGACCGCGTCTTAATTGCCTAAGAAATTAAGTGCGAACTCTGACACCGGGCGTCCTAAGCTGACTAAGAATTCTAGCCACAATTGGGGCTGGCTACGAGAAGTTGGGTGCTGGATACAGGGGCCCTATTCTAATGTTATAATTAATAGGTAATCGGCAGCCGGTTTTTGCAGGCTTTCTTCTTTTGGGACAAAGAACGAGATTATATTAGCTTTTGATTGAATTATCAAACACCAACACAAATACCGAAGTTATTGCTTCTGCTTCTTTATTAACGGCCTAAATAAATATAAAGGGACTCGTTAGGACGTATAAGACTTGATTAACCTACTATTAAGCTGGACTACAACAGCTCCAGACGGCATGAAGCTTTGCGTCTCTAGTAGGGAATATAGCGAGTTTCTTAAATCGTTTTTGTCAAATGGAGCTTATAAGCTATTATCAATGAGTGCACTAGCGGAGTGTTCATTCCCTTTGTCACATTCAATGAGGGGAGGAATTGAATCATAGAAGCTCTTGATTTTCTATCTAACTGTTGGGAAAAGGTCGGTCTTTTATAGAGGGAAATGAAGGTCTGTGAGGTGGCAAGGTTGCCACCGAGCTAGCTATACGAACAGGCAGCCTTGTTTGACGTTATCGTCACTTTGCCACAAGCAGGCAGCCTTGCCACAGGCAGGCAGCCTCGTTACGTTAGTTGACCCGTTTGACACCCTTTTGCTTCAGTTGGTAATGCGACAGTTTTCTCTTAAAACAAGGCTTAGGCTACAGGACTCAGACTCCGGGACTCTACGAAACTCGACATCAAAAAATTTACCTAGGATAAGCTGGGTAACCTACAAACTATGTACGAGGGTAGGCCGGTCAGACTTATATACGCAATTACCAAACAAGCTAATGGAACCACCGGAGTGTGGGTTCTATCCCACGGATCCAGCCATTGCTTTTTCCCCTAGTAAAACACGGAGCCTCCGATCATCGGAACAGTAACCCCCCTAGACTAGACAGACACTGGAATTAAGTCACACATTGTACCCTTCTTATTCTTGCTAACTAGCTCCGTGACAATTATATTGTCAGATATAAGCCTGATTGACAAAATACACTGTTAATCAGGAGCTCTGTTTTTGCCAGTGGTCCAGTGGTAATATCTAGCATATATACATATCCGTCCCTGTTGTGCAATTCGTACACGACTAAGCCAACGGATCGATGATTCGGTCAGATAAAATGAAAGATGCTTAATTATTCTATCTACCCGGGCTGAAAGGCTTCCTATTTATCTTACCTAGATGCCGAAGGCCTCTCTGAGGCCTTCGGAAGAGGCTGTATCCGGTCTCGAGCCCTTGCGGGCTCGTTGTCTCAGACTATCTAGGTTGCCTTACCTAGGTCCCGGGCAATCCCGTACAACAGTCCCCCAGCCATCATTAGCCCTCTCAGTGTCCCGATGACTTCTCTATTACATCTCCCGCCTGAGGTCACCACCCTTATATTTGAAGAACTTTCCACCCAAGACTTTCTACATGCCCGACAAACATGCAAAAGAATTCGTGACAGGGCGGATCATATATTCGTCCGAAATTATTTCCAGACACGCTATGTCATGTTTGCACAGCGCAGTCTAGACACCCTTGCCTAGTAACCAGAAGTTGATGAACTTTTAGTGAAAGTTTAGACCTTGGTTAGGGTCAAGAGGTACTTCGTATAGTATAATTTGCGTGGGAAACGACATGGCTTGGTGACATAATTTAAAAGGGGTAAATAACAAATCTAGATAGGCTAGGAAACGAACTCCATTTTGTAATTATGGGATCATACTGAAGTTACTTTGGGTCTTAAAACGATCCCAGCCGGATTGTAGAAAGCAGTCCATATCTCCAGGTCGTCGAGGAAGTCCTCATCAGAGCGGATAAACGACAGGTAATAAGATGATCTTTCCAATGCAATACGGCAAGGGTTGAGTTGTTTATCGGTAATGTCCAAATCAAAGACGAAAAACTCCCGGAAAATATATTTTTTCAGAGTGACATCCTTTAGGGGACCTGATAGGTCGGGCGCGAGGTTGGTGAAGACCGGGTAAAATGGGGTCATAACCCATTACAGAGAGTGGGGAAGTGCGACAAATGGGAAGGAAGATGGGCACTTAGCTAGCGGTTAGAGGTGTAAAACTACTAGGGGGTGGGCCGTCACTAGGCGGCAATTTATGATGAGGCATGGATGTGTATGATTTGGTAGGACGTCAGAAGGAGTATTTTTAGGAACTGAAAGAAGAGAGGAATAAGATTAAGCATTAATTTGAAATGTTGTAATATATGTATTGGATGGTAGTGCACCATGAGATGTTATAGAGAAGATATTCAAATTTGTATAAGATCTTCTCCAAGAAATGACAGCAGAAAACAACACCATCCTCTTGTGGCTCTTGAGCATTTTGTCTTCTCATTATCGCCACGATACCAAGCACTAGAACCGTATTACCAACAACCGCCTCTCAAAGCTGTAAATGATTAATTCCATCCCCGCCCATGCCCAAAGTTGATTAACCACCACAAAATGGTCGCCCCTTAATCTAGACCAACCCCAAGACGGCCTTGCTTCGCCAACGCTATCACCTCAGAGCCTTTGTAGAGCAGCACTGCATCCTCGTATTAATAGCTTACAAGGAGCTACAAGCGGCAGATATAGTTTTACCAAAAGCTTCGCCCTTTTGCATATCAAACATGCTATTAATTATCGGTCATTTAGCGTGGAGGAAGGCCCCCCTTCTAACCTAAAATAATCAATACAGTCTTATCTCTATGACTGACTTGGTTATCTGCTGTTAGGACTGCTTTGAGGCAGTTAAAATCAGGACTGCTGGCAGCTGTGTTATCAACCTCTTTGAGCTTGACTAGTTGCTTATATATACTACAGTTCCGGCAAGCTGTCCCTGTGGCTCCGTGGCTAAGTTGACGGAGCCGGCGGAAGAGGTTGGGAGAAGAAAACAGGTCATCTAGGAAGATGTAGTATCTGTATTCCGGCAGCAGATTTACTAGGGTAACAACCACAGCTTGGGTCGGGTTCAGATGTATTATACTCTTTGACTCTCGAAGCTGCCGCTGCTGCTGTTGCCGCCGTGGCTGCGAAGGCAGCCGCCGATACGCAAGTTTGATCCCTACGGCCCGAACTTCCAGCCTGGCCTATGCCAAATCCACCGAAGAAAATAGCCTTGTTGGACCACAGCCCAGACTTTGAAGCCTGTGGGTATAGGTTTGGAAGGGACAGTTGTCTCTGGGTCTCTTCCTAGGAAGCGGACCATACACTCATCTACAGCAATAGATGTGCCTGGAATGTAGAAGATTATAGACACGTATTATATATATAGTCAGACTAAGCTATAGCCTAAATAAAGGTTCGGCTATAGAGCTTGGTAGATGCTTCCTTATTGATAGTTATATAGTTGAAAATGCGAAAGTTCTATAATATTAGGTGGAATTGATTGTATGATATCCACTTAGTAATTAGATGAGAAGGCCATTAATCCCCCAGGCTAGAAGCCTTTCTAATAGTCCTCGATCCGGGTTTCCTTATGTATTTGCATATAAATCAAAATTTCAATGTATATATGGATTTCTGCAATAAAGGTCGGCTTCCAAGTCCGTAGCCGTGACCGTAGTCTCATTACTCGGCAGCCATTTTCAACCTCTTCAAGCAAGTAACTGACCCAGCTATTAGTGTGATTGGTCTAGCTTTCTACTAGTGAAATAGGTTGAAATTGCTGGAATAATAATGGTGGCTCCTGGAGTAGGACTGCTATCTCTAACGACCGGACTGGAAGCTGATAGGTTCAAAGCGGGAGCCACAGTCAGGATCCGGGTCATCGATTGGCCGGCAGGTGTTATCAGGCAGCTGCTCACGGCAGCTATCAGCAACCCAAATACAGCTATTGTTATCATACATATTGACTGCTTAGCTGGAGGGCAATTGGGTATCCATGAGGGCACAGAGAATTAGTTGTATGAGAGATTAGGCGGGGTTGATTCCTCTCGCCCTCTAAGTCACTCTAAGTACCTCAGCCGAGGCAGGGCCTATGTGGGCTCGTGACCCAGCTGTTACCTTAACAAAGTCAAAGGGATATGCCCCTAGCTGTGGCTTATGAACTAATTAGGTGCTCTTTGGCAGCCAGCCGCATCCCTGGACCACGTCGATATATCGCCGGTTGGCGGTAGCGAAAGGGAGACAGTCCTCTCGTTGACCCCGATCCCAATCTAGAGCCCCTGGTGCAGCGGCTAAATGGCTTTCTTGACCTCCCGCAAGCTGGGTGTGGGGCCGTGTTCGGGCAGTACGGGACCGGTTACAATGGGGCGGCCCCTTTTGTCAACCCCGCTGCTTCTTCCATCCGGCCCCAGCACCTCCGACAGCTGCCGTCGGCCGCTAACCGTGCCTCAATTTTATCATCCTGTTGCGTCCAATTTTTAATTCATATTGAGGTGGCAAATAGCTACTGGTCCTGAGTTTAGTTCACCTGTAACTGCCAAAGTCTGAGAGGCTTTAGCGACGAGCCTGAATTTAGTCATCCTGTCAGGTCCCGAATTTAATTCACTCCTTGGGCGGCAAACGGGGGGACTGGTCGCATCTTTAGTTTTAAGTGCCGTGGTGGAGCCCATGGCAGCAGCGCATCGCAGTACGTTACCAGCAACTGGAACTGTCCGTGCCGCGCTAAAAGACTGACAGCAGAGCTGCCAGTATCAGCAATTGACTGGTATCTTGCCCCCGGGCTGTCTCCGCTGATGACCAGTAGCTTAAACCCCACTCAAGCTTACCAGGTGAAAATGTGGACAAACCACACGTCGCCCTGAGACGGTCGGTTCCTCCCTTGAGTTAGTTTATAGCTAATTCACTCTGATCTCAGATGCAGAGCGGTTGCTGACCTTTCCTATTCAGGCTTGGTCGACTGGGAATTTAAGCTTACCTGCTGTTTGGGTGTGGATGCTGATTAATGAATGAACCGTGTCCACGTACGGGTCTTGATTTCTAAGCTTCAACATCCTCCGAACGACCTCGAATTCATCCGAGCCAAGCCAAAATATTCAATTTACCCATGCCAGCTTACTTCGGCGTGACTCACAACTCATTGAGACGTCGGAAGGAGGCCTTGAGAAAATGCCACTCGCGGATGGATAACAGCCCGACTCGATGGCTTCAAGCCATCGTGAACCGCTCGCGAGGCAGCAGATTGCGTAGCTCAAACAGAGACGAGGCCGTAATGGGAAGATATCTATTGCCTGGACCGTAGTATAAAGAGCCGACAAGGTTCCGTAGCAGTATTGAATCAACAAACCTCTAGAACACAACGAACAAACTCAGCACTCATTGCTTATCACACTTGCAACGCTCAGAATGACCACTTCTCAATCTCTCACATTTCTTGGCCTCGGGAACATGGGTTCCGCCCTCGTACAAGCTCTTCTGAAGGCTTCTAACAAAGTGACGATCTGGAACCGCACGGTAGCTCGACCTCAGGTCAGAGCCGCTGTTGAGGCCGGAGCTATCCTCGAAGCGGATGTCCAGAGCGCCATCTCTAGGAATAACACCATTGTCATATGTCTCCTCGATTACTCTAGCATGAATACTGCACTGGCTGACATTCCGACCTCTGCCCTCGAGGGAAAGACTATTGTCAACCTGACCAATGGTACCCCGAAACAAGCACGGGAGATGGCAGACTGGGTCGCCTCCCACTCTGCCAAACACTACTTCGACGGAGCGGTCATGGTAACGCCTCAAATGATCGGTGGGCCCAACTCATTTTTTGTCGTCAGTGGAGAAACCCCCGAAGCATTCAAGCCCATCGCGTCACTCCTTGAACCCCTCGGAAGGCCGGAATATCTCGGCACAGCCATAGATGCTGCTGCTCGATACGACCTTGCTGCTCTGTCATCCATGTATGGCATGTTTAGCGGAACGTTCGTCGCCATGGCATTCCTCAAAAAGGGACATACCACAGCCGACGAGAAGCTTGAACCTGTTGTTTCCGGCAGTCTGAACCCGTTCTTGGGCGCATTGATACCGTATTCTGGACTTATTGCTAGGTCTTGGGATGACAAGACGTGGGATGATAACCTGGGGAATCCGATTGGAATGCAAGTACAAGTTTTGAGGAATATTCTGGAGGCCTGTCGTGATGATGGGATAGATGATAGGTTTCTGAAGAACTTGACGACGGCTATGGAGGGGGTGGTGAAGGACAGAGGAGAGAATGGCGGGATTGCCGTGATTGGAGAGTATCTCTTGAACGGAGGGTTAACCAAAGAGTAATGGTTGGCTAATGAGGGCATTGCATCATTGTTACGCAAGTATTGTTTTGCCGCAATAGGACAAACTTTCTTCTGTCCATGCAGATTTTTCCACCTGCCGGTCCAATATCAAGGGCGCACGATAGCCTCCCGGCCATCTAAACCGCACCATCAACAGCGGCGCTTTGGATCTATCCCAAGGCTAGGCGTAAAGCTCATTAGACTTATCCGCCCGTTTCATCCTCAACTTAATGCACGGGCATCCCATCCCTCGGATGAGCAGTGATCTCGCCTGGCAAATCAGCCAGATACCTAGGGCCGCCAAAAACTTCATCATCCGTAGCAAACGCCAGTAGAGTTTCGAATTCCCGCGCGCTCGTGGCCAAGATAAGCTCCAACTCAACATGCACTAACTCTTGGCCAGCACAATTCCTTGGACCAAGCTCGAACGACCGGAACGAATTCTTGACCGGCACGGATCCCTTAGCAAGCCAGCGCTGCGGGTTGAAGCGGTGAGGATCCTTCCAGTAACCGGGATTGTGGTGCAGCGCGTGAGAGGCAGAGAAAAGCATTAAGCAATTCTCCAATGCCCCGCTTCCTTGATTAGAAGATGGTACCGGAGTGTCCTCTTCCAATCTAGTTGGCGGGCCTACGCACGACGTTTCTAAACTATATAAAGCTAATATTAGAGAAAATTTAAATACTTTATTTAGGAAGCTTAAATATTATTTTTAAGAACAGGCTATAGATAAATATTCTTGAGAATTATGCTAAATATAATACTATTAAATTTATTTATTATTATTATTATAGCTAACTACCTTAAACTAAGATAATCTAGGGTTAAAGAGTTCCTAGTCCCAAACGAGAAAGATAAATATACCTTGCAATTAGAATTTATTTGCTATTTTACCAATAAGGATAGTTAGGCCTTAGTTTTAATTTTATTAACTAGTGTCTTGAATTTTTCCGGGCTTAGATTTATAAAAAGTTATATATATATAACTTCTTGTTATTTATATAAGTGATTTGATTAACTCAGTCTACTAACATATTAGAAAAATTAATCAAGAAAATATAGCTATCTCATCTTAATTTACTAAGTATTCCTCATCTTTGACCAAGACCTAGCATGACCGTACGGTCGTTGTATTCCGACTGGTAAAAAATCACTGACCATACTCTTCTATAACAGATCGCGGCTTCTTGAAAATTGCCGCAGGGACATATTCAATATTAAGGCTAATAAGGTTACATTAGTGTCCACAGTATGTTCAACATGTAGCAAAGGCTGAGCATGTGTAAATCGGAATATGAACTGCGAAAGAAAGACAGACTTACCCAAAAGCCCCTGGACCCCCATTTACCAAGCCTCTGCCCTCTGTCCACTGCGGACTCCCCACCAGGACAACAACGTGTACGCGCAGGCCGTATCGATAATCTTGGGTCCCTAATGCTCTGCCATCTTCGGCGTCAAGCAAACAGATGAGATCGGGCACACTTGCTAGCGTGGCCCGGCTCTCAGTTTCGAACGCGTGAATGTTCTCGTTCTGAAAGGTAATTCGAATTTCTTTCCTTGATGATAAGTTGTCGCTCTGCTCCTTATACCCAGGAACCACAAATGGCACGATCTTAGCCGATCCCTCGGTGAAGGCACCACGAACATGGCGCGTTACACTGGTGATCTTGCCCGTCAAGATTCGTTTGCCAGGGTATACGGAGAGGATGCTATCGACAATATCTCGCTTCTCCGCTCGCGCCAGCTGGACTGCTTGACCAATTCGCCAAGACAGGGAGATTGAGCGCTGAGCGGCGTATTTCTTTACTTGGTTACCAGTAAGTGCCCGGAGCGATATCCCTGCTGCTTGTCCCATTTGCACACAGATAGCCCGGAGCATATCCTCGACGTCTCGGTTCGAGTTTGCATGAGTATGTACGATAGTATTTCCCTTGCCATCCGAAACCGCCGCGGGGGCAAGGGTAATTCCGGCATTATTGGGTGTTACCTGCCAGAGGTTGGGATACGCTCGACCCATCAGGTCGGCATCGATGAGTGGCTTGCCCGTCCAGAGCGCGGCTTGAATTCCCCTCATGCCATTGGAGCCTCCGATTTCGAGACTCATTATGGCAGTGAGATCAGCAATGCTGAGCTGTTGGGCCCGCAGGACGGCCTCGACAGAGTTCTTCAATTCTTTACCGGAGGGTAGCCGCTCGGAGAAGGTACTGGGAGAACCCATAACAGCAACCCCTGGAATCAGTCCGTCATCAGGCAACCCCTCTGTGGAGATGATTTCGACTGAGCCGCCCGCCGATAGGAGCTTCTTGACACTGAGATGACTGGCATAGACATCTCCTCCACCGCCGCACCCAAGGATAGCACAACCCTCTGCTATAAAGTCTAGGTCAGTTTGTGACAGGGTCCAACGGCTATGGGAAACCTTTGGGCGGTAAGAGCTTATATCAACGTAAGGGAATTTTGTGGCGCTCTGAGGCGGAGAAGGGTCTGGCTGTACAGGGGTTCTCTCTGTTTGGTCGGGATTCGCCCAGTCTCTGTCTTCAACTGAGGACAACTCTTTCTCATCCTTAGTTTTGAAAAAAGACGTCGTAAGCCTCCCTACAGCGCGAGCTTTAATGTGAAGCGACCTCGTGCTCACATAAGGGACAGGCAAGATGGTCTCCTCGACGACTTCAGGATTCTCTGCTCCGTTCTGGCGAGCTTGTGCAATGGCTTGCTCTCGAACTTGAATGACGGCCTTTTCCTCAGACTCTTCCTTGCTCAGATTGACGATAGTGTCCACCTGGCTTGAAACCTTTGCCATTGCAGCACCAACAGCATTGGCAACATGTGAGAAAGGAGGCCGTACGATTTCCGAAACGCCTTTTAATGACTGAGGACAAATAATGCTACCACCTCCGACTAGAATGACGGGAACATCCGCCCCAGATGTCTTCATTTCGTCAATGACCTTTTCCAAGAGGAGTTTTATCTCGTCTTGCCCAAGTTTAACAACGGAATCGAGAATTTGGGAAACCAGCGACTTGTCACCAATGCCTTCTAGCCCTGCGGCAACGAGGATATCTGTAGTTGTCAAACTTGAGCCTCCGAAAACTCGAGCTTCGAAGGTCAAGTCTTTCCCTACGGATTGAGGCCCAACAGTAACGCCCTCGCCCGAGTCATTTATCCGAACAAGTGATCCCCCTCCGACACCGATACTGCGGAGATCGGAGATGGCAAAATTTGTTCTTACTCCCGCAAGATGAGAGAATGCAGCTGCCGGCCGTGGGAGACCTGACGGCTCAATCGCGCAGACATCCGATGTTGTTCCACCAATATCGAGAACTAGGCCACCCCCATTGAGAAGGCCATTCGTGCTTGCAAGGAAAACAGCGCCAGTCAACGAGTTTGTTGGTCCAGATAAGAAGGTAGAAACAGGCAGGTGTGAAGCGTCTTTCGCTGTGATGAGAGTGCCGTCGTTCTTAGTGAGGAACCTGAAGACTTTGTTAGGAAACAGAACCAAGTTAATGGCTAGGCCTGAAATTAGGTTTTATATCCACTTACAGGCTTGCAGATAGATTCAACCCACTCAGAGACTTCTGAAACTGGCGGATGGTGCGACGGGCGAAAGGCAGAATTGTCGCATTCAGAATCGTGGCGTTTTCTCTCTCAATGAAACCGATGCCTGCGACATTATGTGAAAGTGTGATGTTCACCTGCTGTCCGAGTACGGAGCGAAGAACCTTCGCAACATGTTCTTCCTGGCGAAAAACAGAGTCAATCGGAGAGTACGTCCCCACAACCGCAATGTTGTTGATACCAGCTCGCCGAATCTTCTCGGCAGTCTTTCTCACAGCGTCTTCATTGACAGGCGTGATGACTCGTCCATCAACTAGATAATTCGTGAAAATTAGCACATAGGGGAGAAAGTGGTTTTACAATCCGATCGTACTCTCGAGGCCACCTGGTAGCCATGCATGAAATCCTTCGACGAGTTGTCTTAGGTCATCTGGGAGACCAGCAAATGGCGGCACCTCCCTTCCATACGGGCCGCAGAGACGCAATACGGCTATCTTGGCAAGATTTCGGGCGTCTTTCTCGATGACTGCGTTGATGAAGTGCTAAGTGTAAGTGTAATGTCAGTCATGATTCAGTAAAGGAGTGGCGGCTCAGCGAATATAGTGCACTAACCGTGGTGCCAATATTGACAGCTATAATATCTTCACGAGAATTTTGTGGAAGCTTTGCTATCACCTCCTTGAGAGCCGTTTCGATGCCTTGGCTGGTGTCTGTTGTGGTACGTGTTTTGGCGTGGCTAAGTATGCTTTCGATGGGATTCGTTTCGCTGACGGCTAAATCAATGGCCACTGCATCGGTGTTAGTGCCCCCTAAAGAGATAAACTTATTAGTGTCCTTCTCTCTTCGTTGCTTCTTCTAGTTACCTACCGACATCCACTCCAATGATGGTGGGCATCTTGAGGCGGGCGGAGAAATTCCACTTTCGCGAAAGCAGGTGAACGCGGAATTATCGTGAGCAGTTCGGAATTAGTGGCAAGCAGTCTTCACACCAATCTGGGTTGTTACTAAAGACAAAGTTAGTTCGTGCGAGATGGTTATTAAGTCTTTATAAACAGCGGTTGGGATGGTGTATCTCCGTGCTAAGGCAAATCGATAGTTCAAATGGTGCGATTGCCTGAGCCCATGACGTGTCCATAATAGCCTCTCAGCAAAGCCGGTATCGCATTCTTGTCGTAAGCCGACGTCGAGAACGCGACTAGTGCACGTAGACAGTTTCAGCCGTACTCGAATCAGGACAGCTTAGCTCAAATTCTCTTGCACCTCACGATTCAAGCATTTCCGAAGAAGGAAATAAGAAAAGGCTCAAGTATTATTGGGCCATATTCATTTCTCAAAGCCTCGCCCTATCATTACTTACGTATTAAATTGAACCTTTTCCGAATTATCATTTATTTCGGCTCCATTGACCCGAGCCAAACTGAGCATCTTAGAGCACTATCAACCCCTGAGATATTTTAATCATCGCTACACTGGAGGGCAGGACAGAAAGGTCTTAAAGCAACGGGGCTGTTCTCTACTATGCTATCTGAACGCTTAGGCATAATCTAAGCTAGACAGGCTCCAATGCTAAGCTAACCCTATCAAGGAGAACCGACCGGGCAGCACTACTAGATCCTCCATCACTTCACGTTTAGACCTTAACGGTCGTTTCCTCTTGAAGCTGTTCCACGTTCTCTGCGGGCCATGCCTTGAATTCCAACAGACCTTGTTCGTTGCGGATAGCCTTTCCGTTTTTCCTGGCATATGTAAGCCTTCATTTCGGAATGCAGGCTGGATAGAGATTGCAGAATCAATAGAAAACTTACAGATCGCGCTTAATCAAGAACAGGATTACAAACACGCTGAGTATAGCGACACTTATCATTCCAGCGCATACTTGATACCCGTACTTATAATGGGGTGCTGCCAAAATTTGTCAGTCTTCCAGCCGGTAAAATCGTAGTGAATGTGTTCCTCCAAAGTTCCACATACCGTCTACAGCTGGGAAGAGCAGCACCAGAGCCCAGGCGTTTATGGCATAAACCATAGTATTTCCGATGGACACAATCAGGCCACGAAGTGTTCCGTTGCCCTGGCAGACCTCGTTAAGCCAGGCAATGGTCAGGGATTGTGCTGGCAGACCGGCAGTAATAAAGATGTATCCGACGAACTTGAGCCACTCTGGGGCCTTCCAAACAGCAACGAACGCGTTTCCTGCTAGACATATCAACATGTTTGCGACAATAATTATCGGGCGATTCTCAAGCCAATCTGAGATGACACCGCTAATGATAGCATTGACCAAAGCCGCCCCCTGTCCGGCAGTTGGAATATTGTTGATTTGCGGAACCGAATACTTTCCGAGGTATTGCAGCCACAGGTTAAAGTAGCCATCACCCCAAGAGAAAGCACCGTAAAGGCTGGAAGCGGTGAGTAATATTCAGAACAACAAGACTGGGAATATGCGTACAAGTAGCAGGCCACAAAAAGGTATACGTGCCAGGTTGTCCAGATGCCCTTGAAGCGTGCCCAAGTGATTTTCTGGACTGGGCGACGCCCGACACTGTCCATTCTCTCGATTGCTAAGTTGATTTCCTAGGATAGGACTGGGTGAGCCTTGTGACAACGAAGTAGGATTTCAACGGAAGTCCTTACCGAAGGTTTTAACCACTTCGCGCGCGTTCCTCTCGGCTGGTCCGGGAGAGCATAAAAACCCCAAATCGCGATTGGCAGAGAGATAATCCCATCGAAGATGAAGAGCCATCTAATGGAAATTGTAAATAAAATCATTATCATATATCAGAAGAAGCACTAACCTCCAACTAGCGATCCCTTTACCGTTCATATTGGTGTAGAGGCCTGCTTGAATATAGCCAGAGAACATACCAGCGACTCTCGCAGAAACTTCGTAGAGAGCCATTCGCTTTCCAAGTTCTGACGGCGTATACCAAGCACCCAGAAGGGCGGCAAAGCCGGGGAACGCAATCCCCTGGAAGAAACCAATCGCAAAACGAAGGCCATATACCTATTGCAAGACAACTGTTAGGTACGTTTGGAAAGGATAATTAGCACAAGAGTTGTTTACCGTTCCAGCATTTTTAGCTCCTGCAATACCCATCACCAGAAATGTCCAAGCAAGTTCACAGCTTGGCATTAATAGAGACGGTCTGACACGGGTCGACAACAACATTAGTGGCACTGCAGTCGGTTAGCAAGCAGGAGTTTCAAGCTTTCAATGAGTTCAACACACCTGCTCCGGCGATAATACCACAGTTGAAAGTAGTTGAGAAGTAATTCAACTCATTTCCATAAAGCGAAAGCTGATAGACCGATAAGCTCTGTTTCTCAATGAAGTTGCAGTAATCTGGACTTTCTCACATCATCCTTCATCCCCGAAACATAGGCATTACTGACATCCAATGGCGATTAGCATGAACTTCGAATCTGAAAGTGTCTAGACATCATGTACCTAATATTAGTGTTATCCAATGTTTGCATGAAGCACGAGAGAGCAGTATAGGACCTATCGAAACGTAAGATGCTACTCTGTTATGGTATTCCGGGTCTTGTGGAATAGATGGGATTCATACATGAGGAAGATGTCAAGCTTCCGAACAAGTGTTCGGTCCTCATTTCTGTCAAAGTAGCGAGGCAGCTTGAAGCCGAAAACATGTCGTCGGTGCCCCTCTATGTGAGGATTGTCTCGTTCCACGCTTTCAACGTCGACTGCAACTTGGACAACAGCTTTGTTTTTAGGGTCCGTAACGCTAGGTGCCGTATTAGAGCTCATTTTGAATTCAAGAAAATTTTGATTCGACTGTCACGAGAAGCCCAAACTGCATCTCAGCTCGCTGTTGGTTCCAGCACCTTGGGTAATATATCATGCAGCTTGGGGGAGGGTCCGGAGATAATTGGGCATAGCGGCATATGACGAACTTTACCCAGGAAATTGGGTCAGTGGCTAGAAAGCTCGGATATAGATAGACCATGGCATTTCCCCTATATGATGCTACACCAGAGTGAGAATAGTAATACTTGCCATGTGAGTGGGGGGCCTCGTTCTACTTCCACTAGGAGTCTTAATTTGATAGAGGAACGAGAAGTTCAACACTAGTGTATCAGCCCTTAACTTTAGTCCTCGTCGGGGAACTAGATTCTCGTCGGCGAACTCACATCTACGCATATCTATCAACCACACGATTGTCCAGAGCTAATAAGGATAATAAAGAGTGGGGTCGATTTTAATAATTATGGAAGTTTGGCATCCAATTGCGAATTTGCCAAAGAAGGAAGGGCTTGGCGCCTTTGCCAAGGATTTGAGTCCCCATCCTCTTGGAATTGCGATAGAATGCGATGGCTTATCTTTCGAAGTGGAGTTTGAACATGTATTTACCCCCTGCTCGATTCCCACGTGGTGTGGGTGGGTGCTAACATGTTCGGCTTCTTGTTGCTGACAATTACACAGAAATAGAAAGGCTTCAGAACCGACATCGGATTACGGCTTAATACAGCTAAAATAGACGCCTGCTCCATAATGAGGTGATTTTTCGCGAGATGCCTTGAGACTGAGATTTCAGGGCAGGGATGGCCCAGCCTCTGACCGACCCTGATCAAATAAGAGTAACGGTAGACCGCTAATCGATACCATCAACAATCCTCGTATACAGCATCTTCCATAAGACAATCTTTCGAACAACCAACATGACAGATGCAGGCCCACAACCTAAGAAGCGCATATATCTCAATGCCTTCGATGCCTGCACCGTTGGGCATACCAGCCCTGGCCAATGGCGAAACCCGTTGGATCACTCAGCTGACAAACGGGATCTGAACTACTGGTTAGAGACTGCAAAGCTGTTGGAGAAGGGCAAATTCTTGTCTTATTTCCTAGCCGACACTGTGGGAGGGTTTGAGGTATACAAAGAGAGTCGGGATCCCGCCATAAAAATCGGATCGGAATTCCCTGTCACAGACCCCTTCGTTGTGAGTCTTCAACAGTGAGATATAGTGAATGATGGTATGTACTGAACTTGTATCACCAGCCTATCTCGGCGATGGCGGCTGTGACAAAGTCGCTGGGCTTCGGAGTCACTGCATCAACAAGCTACGAGCGGCCTTTCTTACTAGCACGTCGCTTCTCAACCCTCGACCACTTCACCAAAGGCCGTATTGGATGGAACATTGTGACTTCTTGGAACAAAGCCAGTGCCCTTGCAATGGGCTTGACCGACATCACCCCTCATGACGAGCGATATGAAGCGGCGGATGAGTTAATGGAAGTCTTATATCAGTAAGTTCCAAGCAGAAAACTCCAGCGTTGCCAACGCTAACCCGGGACAGGCTCTGGGAGTCCTCCATTGCTGATGACGCTGTTGTGAAAGATAAAGAATCTGAAACTTACATAGATCCCTCCAAGGTTCGCACGATAAAACATGAAGGGAAGTATCACAAACTGGAAAGCCCATTCCTCGTCGACCCGAGTCCACAAAGAACTCCTTTCCTCTTTCAAGCTGGTACATCCCCGTAAGTATCTTAATATTCCCACCTTAGTACACTTCTAACTCCCATAGTGCTGGTTCCGCTTTTGCAGCGAAGCATGCCGAAGCAATCTTTGTAGCTGGGCACGTCCCAGGAACATTGGCCCCTAAAATTGCCAAGATCCGACAGTTGGCTGCTGAGCGAGGAAGAGATCCTCGAAGCTTGAAGTTCTTTCAATGTCTGACCCTGATCCTGGGAGAAACCGATGATGATGCACAAAAGAAGCTGACTGAGATAAAAAAATACCAATCTATCGAAGGGGGTCTCATTATCTTCAGTGCCTTCACCGGAATTGATCTCAGTAAATACAAGCTGGATGAGGAGATCAAACCCGAAGACACTAAGTCATCTGCTATCATTCAATCGGCTTTTAGTAACCTCTTCAATGAAGAGGAGGGCACAGGGAAATGGACGCCACGCCGAGCAGCGGAGGAGCTGTCGATTGGAGGCAATGGTGCTGTGCTAGTTGGAAGCCCGCAGACTGTTGCAGATGGCATGGAGAAATGGATCAAGGAGGCAGACCTGGATGGTTTCAATTTATCCCCTGTGGTGCAACCGCAGTCTTGGGAGGACATAGTTAATCTTCTAATTCCAGAATTGCAGCGGCGTGGAATTTACTGGGATGAATATGAAACTCCTGGAGGTACACTCCGCGAAAATGCCCAGGGCAAGGGAAACAAGAGATTGAGAGAAGACCACATAGGAAGCATATATAAGTACTATCAATATGAGAAGAAGCAATAGGATAAACGTACTCCAGAAGCGAGTGCAACAAAATGCCTTGATCTCTCTTTCTTCCATTTGATCAATTGATTCTCAATCACTGAACATGTCTCGGTTTAATAAAAAGGCTAATATACTTCTTGCTCTTTAAGGTCTTTAAAATGACGAAAAATCACACTACGCTAACCATTACAAATATATAAGATAGCATTATTAAGGTCTAAAATCTAAATCCTTTAATAATTAAATAAGGCCCTTAGCCAGCAGTATAAAGCAAAAAGAACTTACCAATAAAATAAAGAAAAGATAATTATAAATAAGGGAAGGGAAGTAATTAATTCAATAAATATAAATATGTGAGAATAGGCTAAATTGTTAAGTAGTAATTTAATTAAGGTGGGTTAATCTAACTAAAGGAAAGCTTTTGTAGAATATATAGTAAGATTAATTATAATAGAAGAATATATTAGGTTATTATTGAGATATTAGGGAATAGTATAATAATTAAATTTAATTAATTAAATGCTTTATTATATTTCATCTTAAATTCTGTCTTAACGGTTAAGAATTTTGTTGCACTCGCCTGTGGAGTACCCGAACTTTAACATTTAGCTCTTCTACTATTCCCAAGGGTTTCCGGTCAACCTAAACCCGCTAAGCCCCTTCTACATCTTGTTGAGTGCTGCATTTATGCCTTTCAATCAACTATCAACCTTCCTTATTGCGAGCGTATAAATCTTCCTATTAGTAATACTTTTGGGAAGATAAATGATGATAATCTACTCTAATAACCCTCTATTATTTTCCCCACTGAGAGGGCTCGACTATAGTTTTCTATACAATTCCCTGCTCTCTTAGTCTATCTGCCTCGGTAATATCTATTCCAAGCTCAGCCAGAACTTCGTCAGTATGCTGTCCAAGGCGAGGAGGCTCAGTTCTAATGCTCGCCCCCGTTTCGCTAAACTTGACAGGGGGGCCAATCAGACGGATATGGCCTACTTCTGAGGTGTCAAGAGGAATTTGAGCAATCATATCTCGGGCCTGAGCCTGCGGATGTGAAAATGTCCTTTCCATGTTATTGATGGGTGCGAATGGCAGGCCTTTGCCCTCAAACTCCTCGAGCCACTCCTCAGTCGACTTGGTGCTAAATACAGCGTTGAGTATGGGGCTTAGCAGCTCACGATTTTTAACCCGCTTGGGGTTTGTCGAGAAACGGTCGTCGCTCGTTAGCGATTCTAGCCCGAGAAGCTTACAAAGCTTTGCGAACTGAGTATCGTTGGTGGCACCGCAGACGAGATACAAGTCCTTAGTCTTAAAGGCGTCGTACGGTACTATACTGGGATGCTGACAACCCCAGCGCTCTGCCTCAATGCCTAAGTTGAGCCACGACAGGCCAACATTAACTAGCATGCTGATCTGTGTTTCAAATAGGGAGACTTCCACATGCTGGCCTTTGCCGCTCTGTCCGCGAGCAAGGAGCGCCGCTAAAATAGCACCATGAATGTACAAACCCGTCGACATGTCCACCACCCCCAACCCTGGCCGCACCGGAGCGCCGTTACGCTCCCCAGTGACGTGGATGAGGCCAGCTTCTGCCCCTGCAATTGGATCATACCCGCCACGATTGGCATACGGTCCTGTAGTCCCGTAACCTGAGGTTCCACCCTAGCTTTTAGTCATTACACTTGGAGAGAAGCGGCGTTGCTTCGATATAAAAATGAAGCTTACCAGAAAGACTCGCATATATCAATTTCGGATTATGTTCCTTCAAATGATTATAGCCTAGCCCTTGACGATCCAGGGTTCCTGGCTTGAAATTCTCAATTCTGAGGCGCCGCAACAGTTAGTCCGCAACAATCACACTCTGAGCAGAGATTTGGCAGAAGTTTCGACGTACAAGACATCTGAGCTTTTTGCTAATTTGAGGAGGATCTCTTTCCCCTGTGGATGCTTGAGATTCAATGTGATAGATCTCTTATTGCGGTTGATGGCAGAGAAGTAGTTTGACATTGGCCCGGCCTCTTTCTTCCATGTCAAATGCTCTCCCTCCATCACCCAATGTCTCGTGTCATCCTAAGTATAACATTAACGACCCGCACAGTTCAAAAAACTATGGAGATATCATTACCCCTTTGCCAATTGCTTCAACTTTGATTACATCTGCGCCATAGTCTGCTAAGATTTGAGTGCAGAAGGGAGCCTAGATCAAGATCAATTCAACTGACAAAAGTCCAAAATATTCG
The DNA here is from genome assembly GCA_930272665.1 of Mariannaea elegans. NCBI lineage: Eukaryota > Fungi > Ascomycota > Sordariomycetes > Hypocreales > Nectriaceae > Mariannaea > Mariannaea elegans. The sequence goes on from CAKNEU010000107.1 coordinate 45,845, forward strand.
GGCTTGGGAAATCTTACAGCGAGAATACGCGACAGATCCAAGATCCTTATTCCTTTCAATGGGCCATCCGGAATTTCTTTGGAATTGGACCGTGAGGTCGACAAGTAACATCGTCCTATATTCCGTGGAAACCACCCATTGGCCTTTCCTACCGAGAAGAGGTCAGGCGTTCTTTGCGACGGGTGTAATACCCGACATGCGAAGTGCCTCGTGATTGCCATCGTCTTGAAGGAATATACGTGTTGTGCAGGATGTGAAATTGTGACAGAACCAAAGGCCGTCAGGGTTGATTCTGCAAGAGTTAGTGCCAGTAACTTCGAAGTACTGATATACTACGCCATATTATTATTCCTCGGAGTCCCTTCTTCTTTCTCGGCTCGCAGTTCTCGCATTGCAGTAGACCGGGTTGGCGGCAACCTCGGATATGCGTCGATGTGCCTCGGGGACTACTTTTGCCCACCCCATTCCCGAGCTCAGGACAAATCTCCCCCGCTAACCCATCAAATCTCTAGCTTGGAGCAACTGCGATTATGATTTTTCCACTGTGATAGTGATATTACGAAAGAAGCATGAGAAGCATACTTCGTACTTACTGATTCCATGCCGCCAGACCCCCCTATTTTAGAGTACACGACTCAAAGACAAGCATGCTAAATCCGTGAGACTGTTCACATCAAGTTCAAAGAGTAACACATAAAAGAATTCGTCTTATATTCACTATTATCGGGCTCGTCTCATAATCAACAAAACGCACGTATATTGCAAACAGTCAACACTAAATCTTATCAAAGCTTATATATGTGGAGCTTCACCCGACTCTAATAACTTTTTGGCAATCCTAGAACTCGTTGCCCTATGTAGTTCTTGATCATCTCTGCACTAATTGGAGCAATCCGCGATAGTATCGATTCTCGCAGATATCGTTCTACATGATACTCCTTTGCATAGCCCATTCCGCCATGAGACATAACAGCTCTTTCAGCAGCCTTGAATGCAGCTTCAGCGGCCAAGTACTTGGCGGCATTCGCGTACTCCCCATCTTTATAACCTTGATCGTAGAGCCGTGCCGCGGTGTAAATCATTAGCCTCGCGCTCTCTAGGTTCATCCAGCATTCAGCCAAAGGATGCTGAATCCCCTGATACTTTCCAATTGGTGAGCCGAACACGACTCTCTCATTTACATAGTTGCAGGTCCTCCGTAAAGCTGCATATCCGAGACCGAGCGCTTCTGCTCCAACAAGGATGCGCTCAGCATTCATCCCATGCATAATGATCTTGAACCCGTCGCCTTCTTCTCCAACAAGATCGGATGCAGGCACCTTCCATCCATCATAAAAGAGGACATTTGTATCTACAGCCGAACGGCCTAGCTTGGGAATCTCAGTGATCTGGACAGATTTTCGATCGAGGTCGGTATAGAATAGGGAAAGCCCCTCAGTCGGTTTCTTGACCTGGTCAAGCGGAGTGGTTCTGACTAATATTAGAATTTTCTGCGCGACCTGAGCTGTTGAGATGAAGATCTTAGAGCCACTCAGGGTATATGAATCACCAAACCGCCGTGCTGTTGACTGTAACCGCAAGGTATCCAAGCCAGTATTAGGCTCTGTGACGCCAAAGCAGGCCCGTTCTTTTCCCTCAATCAAGGGAACTAGCCAACGCTCCTTCTGCGCTTCTGTCCCGAACTTAACAACGGGTTCGAGGCCAAAGATATTCATATGCACCGACGAGGCTCCATTCATGCCTGCTCCAGATTCAGAGATTGTCTGGAGCATAGTTGCAGCCTCGGAAATACCAAGCTCGGAGCCTCCATATTTTTGTGGCATGCAGATACCCAGCCAGCCGTTAGAAGCTAGGTCGTTGTACAGCTCCCAGGGAAACTTGTGCTCATTATCCCTTTCAAGCCAGTAGTCATCGGGATATTTCTCGCAAATCTTGCCTATGGCCTCGCGAACAAAACGCTGAGATTCGGTCCAATCAGGTAGGTTGCTCGGCAGATATTCCGTCGCCCTGGCGTGGATGAGTCGTGCTGCCGAACTGGTAAGAGGATTTAAAGGCCGTCGCCAACTCGTCGCGCGTGCCCTTGCGCTAGTTAAGAGAAGATTCCGATTCGAGGCAAGAAATATCCGCTGCATCTTGGCGTTTCAATGTTTAATGGGTGACAATGAAAGATTTGGCTAGAAATCAATGATGGGTGTGTTTCTGCCTCTACGTTGGCACGTCGATGATATTTATTTCTAGTTAGGGGCACTTTAAAACCAAGAAAGGGCCATTACTTTGAGATCTATGAATCATCCCAGGCCCGAACGGCATAAATTTCGTCGACTTGAAAATGGACTTGGGGACTGGAACTTGCAAAAGTGGGGAGCAAGGGGGTGAAGACCGAGGCTACCAAGGTGACCGAGGCGATGAACCTACTGTACGCACATAGGCGGTAGAATGCATTTCGTCCAACTGCACGCATATGGCCTATACCATGAAAATGAGAACAGGTTGGGTAAATATTAGTAGCTTCTAGTATGCTCGGTGTAGGCATGGAAGGACGTTACTTTGATGTAGTCTTGCTTCTCTCTAATGCCACCACAACCAACGAACATGGAGACAACCACTTTGAAAGGAGACACATCTAGACTAAAAGACTTGTTCGGTGTTTTTGTTCCATTTATTACGGGCTGCAGCTCTGGCATGATTGCCACTACATGCGTACAGCCCATTGACACGATTAAAGTTCGTATGCAACTAACAGAGCAGGGCAGCTCTTCGGCCTGGACCATCGCGAAGAATATTGTGGCGCGAGATGGCTTCTACAGCCTCTATCAGGGTCTCTCGGCTGGACTCCTTCGACAATTAGTCTATGGAACAATGCGGCTGGGACTATTTTCAAGCTTTGAGCAAATGCTCGAACGCCAAGCCCGGGAACAAGGAACCACGCTTGGGTTTGGTGGACGAGCAATGGCCGGCTTCAGTGCCGGTGCCATCGCCGCAGTCATTGGAAACCCAACTGAGGTCGCTCTCATCCGAATGCAGGCCGATGCGATGAAGCCAATGGAGCAGCGCAAACATTATACGTCTGCTTTTAACGCCTTAGGCCGCATCTCTAGGCATGAAGGAGTACTCAGTCTTTGGAAGGGCGCGGCACCCACGATTATCCGAGCTATGTCTACCAACTTTGGTCAGCTAGCATTCTTCTCGGAGTCCAAGCATCAGATCAAGAAGCACACGAATCTATCTGTTCGAAAACAAACCGCACTCGCGGCCTTTGTTGCAGGATTCGCGGGGGCATTCATCAGTCTTCCTTTTGATCTGGTAAAAACACGTCTACAGAATCAGTCTATGTCTGGTCCTACGAGAGGCCTACCACTATACACGAGCACTGTAGATTGTTTTATCAATGTCGCTCGGAGAGAAGGTCTGCTGAGGTTTTATCGTGATTTCTGGCCATATTTTCTGAGAGTCGGACCTCATTCGTAAGTAGCTGATGCACTTAAGAATCACAAAGTGGCAAAGCTGATATCTCCATCGAACAGCACAATTGCCCTTTTTCTTGCCGACTGGATGAACGAAGTTTTAAATATGTGGAATACGACGGGGCATATATTGTGAAAATGGCTTTTGCTTTTAGGGAAGAGCGTCTTCCTAAGGTTGAGAGCCACTGACGATAGCCATAGGAAACACGAATAGGTCAATCTACAAGGTCAAAGCCGGAATCGGATACAGTAAAACTACCATGGTCATTGCCAAATCTCAAGATCAGCTGCTTATTAGATTGCGCAAGTTGCGGAATGGATGTGTCAATGTTTATTGACCGAAATGATACGGTGACGCGGGATGTTAGGGACAAAGCAATGAAGAGTAGGAGAAGTATTAGACCGTTGATAATTTATGGTCCTATATTATGTTATGGGAGATATTCCTCTATCTAAATCGCTCAATTTGTTAGGCCGACGATTTAAGAAGATTAGTCTTCTGTTTCAAGGACTCCTGCCTTCAGGTGAGGTTTACAACTCATTGGATAGTCATCAAATCCAAAGTCTCCAAGACATCTACTTTACTACCAATAGAAATCTTTTGAAAAGGCTATATCACTCATTCCAAGATGTCGCTAACTAGATAAACCAGTTTCTCGGCTCTAACCTTGCCCATTTCAAGGTCCTGGAGACCTTGAATAACTCCCTGTAGCCCGCCCTTTCCAATCCGATGACGATGTGGTTGTAGACGCCTCTTTCAATATTTGCTAACATTAGCCAAATACAAGACTGAAAGAGGATGGCGGTAACTTACCTGGGCTAGTAAAGTTTCTGTTAGGTTGAAGAACTCAGTACCAAAACGGAAGTCTTCCTGGCTTGCTGGCATATCGATGGGTCCGAACTTGAAGTGTTTGCCAAAAACGGTATACATGATGGTCGAAACCGTCTCAACGTCGTCTCGTGGGCTCTTTACTGGCAAGATTGTGCCATATACTGGGTTGAGTTGGGAAGATGTGGTGAGGGCCTTCGCGCAGATGGCGGCGGACTGCTCGATGCTAACCGTATCCCAAGCATACTGGAGTCTATTATTAGTCAACTTGCGGATCTGGGCGCCAGCATCTGCGTCGTGGTAGTCGACTACGATATCAGCGCCCAAACCTTTTACGTAGTTGAAATTGCTGGCGGAACAGGTGGTGACAACGATGTAGCCAGACCCAGTGAGGAGTCAGTGAACGTTCAAATGACTGGCAAAGAAAGGGGGCTTTACTGTTTTGCATACTGGATTGCCAAGGCCCCCGTTGCCGTACCACCACCATAGATCAGGACGGGGATGCCATTATTGTTGGTAATAGTGTCTGGTGATGGCAGTCGTAGCTTCAAACCCTTCTGATATAGCCCTTGGCCAACCGTGATAGATCCTAATCCTAGCGTCGCTGCCTCTTCAAAGCTAAGCGAATTCGGAATCCTCATTTGCAAGTCACCCACAACACTGGCGACCTCAGCGAAGACTCCATCATTCGGGTTCACAAGATTGGCTCCATGACCACAGCCAAAGATTCTATCCCCGGGCTGCCATGGCTTGGTGACAGCATTACCTACGGCCTCGACGACGCCCGCATAGTCACAGCCTAGGATGCAGCCGTCTTTGGCACGGCCGCCCCTAATATGCCTCCAGTCGGTAGGATTTAAGGCGACGGCAACTGGCCGAACAAGTACGCAATCGTCCCGTAGTTGTGGCACGGAGCGATTATGATCGATGCGGGCTTCATTGCCGTGAAGAACAACCGCTTTCATGGTACCAAGCTGTCGTGATGAGAACACAATCGATTGGCGTGCAACTGGAGTCCTTCGAGCGGCTGAAATGAGTGACATAGTTCAGTGCTGTCGCCTATCGTCATGTCTCATTTCTCAGGATTTATTATGATGAACATGCTCTACTACCCTAGAAGTAGGCTTAGTCATCAGGAGCTGCCCCCCCCTGGTCATGACATGAAGCCAAGATGAATTTCTCAATTGGGCAGAATTGCCTTGTTCGGCCCTCGGCGACCTTTTCTCAAGCACCTAAGCACCCTGCCTAATCGTGCGTCAATACCCGAGGCATCCCTAGCATTTCGCCCGCACACGGTTATTGATCCATCGCTTCGTCAGATTAGTCAATGTTTTCGACTAACTTCGAACATTGGCGAGCCTCGTTCAAAGCAAAGGAGACCGACTAGAGCTACTGTGTAGTGTGCACCTACTGATTTTGATAATCCTTCGCGTCTTAAGTATTGAATCATCGCCATAGACGGTTGATTGTCCAGCCTTTTCGCCATGAGAACATTCATATTCGGGAAGCTCTCACCCAAAGGCCAGCCGTGGTCCCGGCTGAATCATCGTCATTATTCTTCATATTCACCGAGTCCTGTCCGTATAATCGAGGTAGGGCCTCGGGATGGCTTACAAAACATCAAGCAATTTATCCCGACGGTGACGAAGGTCGAGTTAATCAAGCGGCTGGCCGGAACTGGGCTCCGGACTATTGAAGCCACGTCTTTTGTATCTCCCGAGTGGGTGCCTCAGCTCAAAGATGGTAAAAAGGTCTTGGCAGAAATTCGTCCAGAGGAGTCTCATATCCACTTCCCGGTGTTGACACCAAATCTCAAGGGGCTCGAGAATGCATACAACGCGGGCGCGAAAGAAATTGTTGTTTTTGCGTCAGCGACTGAGGCCTTCAGTAAAGCGAATCAAGCGTGTACCATCGACGAGGCGCTGAAACAAGCCGAGGATGTCACTAAGCAAGCATTGAAGCTTGGCATCAAAGTGCGCGGGTGAGGTTATTGGAATTATGATCTAATGCAAGAACCATCGTTAACCCCAGTGTGATATTAGGACGGCCTCCTGTATCTTCTCCGACCCCTTCTCCGGACCGACGCCTCCTGAAGCTGTCCTGCACGTCGTCGAGAGGTTTCTCGCTATGGGTTGCTCCGAGGTCGGCCTGGGAGACACTCTGGGCGTCGGGACGCCCAAGAACACGGAGACTTTATTGAATCTCTTGCTAAGATACGTACCTGCCGATAAGCTCGCCGGCCATTTCCATGATACCTATGGCCAGGGAATAGGCAACATTGTCAAAGCATACGAAATGGGCATCAGGATCTTCGAAAGCAGCGTTGCTGGGCTCGGCGGATGTCCATATGCCCCAGGAGCCAACGGAAATGTTGCTACTGAGGATGTGATCTATACACTTGAGAAAATGGGGATCGACACTGGTGTTGATTTGGATAAGCTGGTAACCATCGGCCAATGGATCTCCAAAGAGCTTGGGAAACCATATGCGAGTAGAGTCGGTGCCGCCCTCGCCTCAAAGCGTGCTTCGGCTGCGGCAAATGAGACTCAGAAGAATATGACGAGGTCGTGGACTGAAATCGAAAACAAGGGCGAATACCGTGTCTCTCGTTCCGGAACTTCCATGAAAGTTACATTGTGCCGGCCGAGGAATGGGAATGCATTGACCGATGCAATGCTGAAAGGTCTGACTGATCTATTCAGGGGACTCGCACATGACCCATCAGTCTTTCACGTTGTTCTCGAGTCCGAAGGCCAGTTCTTTTGTACAGGTATGGACCTGAGCGGTAACACCAATACGGCTGACATGTCCGGCGAGTCCAACTACTATTCCAAGGTTCTCGCCCTATATGATGCCATTGAGCATGCTCCACAGACGACGATCGCCCTGGTCGATGGACCTTGTTTCGGTGGTGGTGTAGGACTCACCTTTGTCTGTGATGTACGTCTCGTATCTCCACGCGCCTGTTGGACACTCAGCGAGGTGAAAATTGGGGTCAGCCCGGCTATCATCTCGAAGTACCTAGTCCGGGAGTGGGGAGCCTCATTATCACGAGAAGGCATGATATCTGGAAGAGAGATAGGAGCTGAAGAGCTCTTCCGGGTTGGCGCGGTTCACGCAATCAGCGACGATCTAGACATAAAGCTTAATGATTACCTTGACCAACTACAGAGATGTGCACCGCGATCAGCAGCCATTAACAAGGAACTGACGAGACTGGGGTGGTATGATCCTGAAGGCCAGGCACAAGCCAAGCTGATCAAGAGGACGTTCGGGGAGATGATAGCGCCTGGATCGGAAGGTGAGTATGGCATTGGGCAATTCCAGAAAAAGTCGAAGAAGTTCAGTTGGGAGAAATTCTGGGAGGGTCGAAGTCATATTGAGGGCCTAGACTTCAGTCGTACTTCTCCAAGAAAGTCGTCATAATAAATAGCAAAAGCTCCGGGTGTTCTTTCCCAGTTTCATAATCCATGTGTAGCATTAATTCGTTTGCACGAGGTTATGAACGTGATATTGATCCGTCTCATGCTCGATTAGATGTCAAATGACGGCAACAAATGGTAAACCTGCCCCACGGAGCAGTGTATCCAGATTTCGGTTGAAGCCTGACCACGATCGTCTGCATCCTCGACAAGCGAGCAAGACTTACGCTTTTGGGACCCCGGTAACCATTTCGGAGGTATACCAACTACAGAAATTTCTACTAAATATCAACTAGGGGAATAGTAGCTCTGCACTGTCCTAACTAAAACGAGATATATAGTACATCCTCGTTTAAACTGCAAGAAAAACCGCAAGATCTGGGGGCAAACCCAACGCTGCAGCTTCGTTCCTCCCACGCAGGTCACGCTCTTCGATCTCCGTCGTCCATGAGTGTAGAATCTGGCATAGTTAAATCCTAGACAGCAGGTTCTAGCCTTTAACACTCCAAGTCTTCCCCAAAAGTGACTTTCAGTTAACGTCAAACAGTCGGGTTCGATTGGACTTTTCGAGGTGCCAATGAGGTTATCCAAAGAATTTTCGGGGACATTGAACGGTCGAGGGGACTGGGAGCGCAGTGGCAAATGGGAACGCTACGGCCACTGTTACAAGAATGGGCGCTACAATTTCTCTTCTCTGCTATGTTGTATGGATACTGCGAGAATGGGTTTGTAGGCTGAAGGAGAGAAGGAGGCTTAGCTATTTAACAGAGCGACAACCTTTAACTTAACAGGATGGGGATAGCGTAATAAGGATGAAAGCGCAGCTGTTCAAATTCAATCTAACTTTACCGATACGGATAGCCGAAGCAATGGTCTGTTGATATAATAGTTATTTAGTACACCATCATTGTTTAGCATCTATAGTTTGAACTTCCATTTCTATCTCGTTCTCCACAGTAGTCTAGATTCCGGGATTGAGTTAGGCTTGAGTGAGCTAGAGGAATAATAATCGAGATACCATTTAAAGAATTGGATCGGTCATCCAGTCTCCGCGCGCTCAGTCACTTTAGCCCAAATGGAAGTTAAGCCTCGTTATTTTCCCGCGCTCCTTACTTTCCTCTCCCCTACTCTTACCTCTCCCTCCACCTAGCTCCATCGCTTTACACTCCCCGCACAAACAATCATCCTTCAATACCTCCCACTGCTATTGCAAAACCCATCAAACACTTCACGTTTCTGTATAATCCTTTTGCACAATAGTTGATATCCACCTTGTCTTACACATACGACGTGCCCAGAGAATACACCCTACAGCATCCATGGCATATTGCAGCAGGAATTAGTCCCGGTGCAGCTTTCCCCTCTGTGGAAATATCCTGAGGGCCATGATGTCCTCCCTCCAGTACCAGACAGCCGACATGACAGAGCCAGGCCCTAATACAAAATGAGCGGCGAAGATAGCTAGAGCTGCGTTCACAAAGCTGAGGTCGGTCCTGCCAACACGCTTGAGATCCCATGCTGCGCTGACGCACCAAACATAAGATGCCACAACGAAGCCCCAGAAATCGATCAGGAAAATATTTTGCAAACCGTCACCCAGTAGCTTAGGGGTCGCCGAACAGTCTGGGATAAAGACGCTAGCCAGGGGTATGCCGTTATTGAGGAGACTGAGCAACACAGCCCAATGCACCAAGGCGCCCAACAAGCCCGTAACCAAATAGACCTGTTTCAGATGGGAAACGTCAGCTGGCTCATCTTTTGCATGTGGAATTAGCTGGCCCTCCGGATTGGGTGGATTGCGCCACGAGTAGACGGTGCCAAGGGCCATTGTGAGTAGGGGAACATATAAAGGTGATGGTTGCCAGAACGTCTCGGCATATTGCGCCGCCGCAGAGCTGCCCCAAGGGATGAACATAAGAAGAGTCGGCAGGGCGTAGCCAACCAAACTGGCAGAAAGGAGAACATTTGCATAGTGAATAGGGACCACTCGTTGTAAGGGCCACCAGTATGGTTCCTTATCTGAGATCCATGTATAGGCCGCATAGTACAGTGGCATATAGACACCGACTCCGGTTGACTGAAACAGAATAAACCAAATAGACGGACTGAAATAGAGTCAGCTATATATGCAAGCACATATCGTAGACTGCTTGACACATAATGGAGGATAATAAAATGATTTTCAACTTACATGGCAAGAAGAGTCAAAGCGTTACGCTTTCGGAAGGACTCAACAGTCCAGATAGCAATAGGCTGGGTGAGGTTGCATAGGAAATAGATCTGCAACATCCTGAAGCTCTCACTCCATGCGCGAAGCCCCGGCATAAAGATGACAGCCAGAAATACGAAGTACTGGTCGAGTGGAGCGATTCCGGTATAAGACCGCAATAGTGTGAATGACGAGTCTGGTGTATAAGCTCCCGTTATTAGGATCTCTTCCATTTGGGGCATCAGGTTCCAAGTCTCGGGTAGGATCCACATGCCATAGTAGACAACCGCAGCGCAGCTAACGTAGAAAGCAATTAGAAGCCATTGGTATGGCCCTCTGTGCCTAGGCTCGCTTAGTAACTCATCTTTGTAAGGGATGAGCCTCTCCTGCCGCTGTACAGGAAGCATCTTCAGTTTCTCGCTAGCCGGGATCTGGCAGGAGAAGTTGTACATTACGTCCTCATCATCGACAAGCGGAAGTATGTAGAGCGCGGTGAACTTTCGTAGTAAAGTATCGAGGGACTCGGTGCGTTGTTGTTCATGAGAATAATTCTTGATTGCGGTTGTCCTGTCACGGCGAATCTCTTGGACATGATGGAAAACGTCATTGACCTGGGCAGTTGTAAGGTGCCCAGTTGGAGAAGCCTTCAAGGCCTCAACCAAGAGGTTTGTGAGAGTTGCAGCCGTCTCTATGGCACCATTGCCTCCATGGCCGCCAATCGGGTGGAACTATCTGCTGTGAGTCTCTTGTTTAAAATTGGTCTGGACAGAAGCGTACCTTATGGGCCGAGTCTCCGACTGTCATCAGCCTATGGAAATGCCATCGCTTATAAACATGTTCGACAAGTGTAGTCATAGAGCTGCAAATCTTATTCTGGATTAGTGTCGAGAACTTGACATCGCCAATAATATTCTCATCCAGAGCTGCCTTGACAGCTCTATCTGCATCCGCTGGTGTATATCGGGGGATGTCAGAACCATAAATTCTCTCAGGGTGTTTTTGGAAACGAAACCAATAGGTGCGACCTTTGGGTCCCCCAATGACGAGATATGAGGTCTTGTCACGAAATATGGAATTCATGTCGCCCGGATTCACACCAGGACAAGAAGATGAGATACCAAAGATGCAGCTGTAGTCACAAGGCACCTCTATACCAGGGTTTTAGAACACATTCATAAGATAGATGTCATGCACTAACCTTCAGCCTCTGGAGGGTCCATCAGCCCGGGTTCAAGTTTGTTGGCAAGCCTCCACATTTCGCTTCGAACCGTACTATGAATTCCATCGGCGCCAATGACAATATCTCCAGTGTATGAAGACCCATCGGCTACAATGGCAGTAGCACCATCGTCATGGAGTTCAACTGTCGATACCCTCTTGTTGGTCAAAACCTTCGTCTTATCTCGAATGTTTTCGTAGAGAACTTGCAACACGGTTTGACGGTCCAGAAACACAATGGGAAATCCGTGCCTAAGAATCTCCAGTCAGCTATTTTCTTGCTTTCATCAACATTCAATTAACCTTTGGACAAATGAACGATTTACGCCACGACATGCCGCTATGGAGCTCCCAGTATCATTCCTGAAAGTAAACGTATCGACAGGCGTCGAAAGGGCCAGTATCTTGTCAAATACTCCTAGCTGGTCGAGAATTCTGTTGCCATGAGGGAGAAGACCAATACTCGCTCCAACTTGGGGTGCGATATTGGGATAGGACTCCAAGACGACGTAGTCAATATTGTTAGCTTGAAGCATATTGGCTAGCGTCAAGCCAGCAATGCTTCCACCCACAATGACCACCTTAAAGGGTGTGTTATGTGTCATGGTTATGGAAGAAAGCTAGGAGGAAGAATGGCAGGTTCACCAAAAGTAAGTTGAGGGCTGTACATGCTGGAGAAAAGAGAGATATCGAACTTATAGCTAGCTAAATAATATCGAGCCTGGAGACAAGGGTAAAGAGGGTGTTCACCTCTCCCTTGCTATCGCTTGTAAACAACGCTTTGGTAGTTGTCCGGAATTGCAATCTGGGGAATAGCCTTCAAACATGATTGGTGCCCGCAAACCTGGAGTGTGGCGCTCTTCCCCAGTGAAACCACATTGGTTCGGCTACTATGAAAACCAGTGATATACGAGCTAACATCCAAGACCCTGAGGTTGCCTCCACTTATTCTATGGCATGATAGACATGGTAATTAACAGTAGACCAAGCTCGGCAATGATTAACTAGTTGTACCTTCAAACTCGCTATCCTTCTTTCCCATGCGGAATCTACTCTGCTGCTTACTTCTTGATACCCTCGGCCCGAACGTACCGTCGAGACCTACGACCTATAGCTTGCCGGAAAATGAAACAGAATATTTACTATTCGATACATTCAGTAGGTAAATTTGCTCCATGTAATGATGGCTTATCGATAAAATAAAGCAAGGAGGCATTGAGATCGGTGTTTAACCTGACGAGACCCATTGGAATGCTCCCTCCGGTTGGTCGCCTCCGGGGCGGCAAGGCCTTTGCAGGAACCGAGGCATATCAAATGATATTGCCTGAATTTAATACGATTATATAGTGGCTGTGTTTCAAACCAGTCATGCTGGGTAGTGTTAACGTAGGATGTGTGGCTCTTTTTAGCAGACGAAAGAAGGGCTTGGGCGTCTCGTTGAAAGCTTTGAAGGATGCTGAATATTATCCCACATTAGATGCCTCCTCGAATGCGGTTAAGACGACATTTTCGAAAACCATAGGGCACAAAAATATCAATTAAAATTGTGTTTAACCTGTGAGTACAACAAATTAAAGTTGCCGAGGTCAGTTATATAATGTAAGATTGCCGAGGTCAAGTGAGCAATCGAGGTAACCGAGGCCACTGTGGAGATCACCACTCTACGTAGCTGTACCTCATAGAGGAAAGATCGGCGCTAATCAACTACTAATATCACATTTTCTGAAATGTTTGACCCAAACAAAGCCATCTGACTTGGGCTAAGAAGCCTAGTGGTATTAATCCAGGCTTTTCTCTCGAGCCGGCAAGCTTCTATTGAATTTTTGTGTGAAAAGAATGTCTACAGGGGTAACTAGCCCCGCAGCCGTTTCTATATCTCAAGATTGAGAGGTTAATCTCATTCTTTCAATCTGCCCAAATTCTAGCTTACTAGTGCGAGGTGATGGTAACCTCTCTCCGGGAGGGAGATACTGCTATTGCTCATACAGTTTAACCATGTCCGAGTTTTCTGTTGTACCACTGACGACTACCTTCCTTCAATTACTGCATGGTTGATGTTATCTCATACTTCTTGCAATTGACCATGCGCGGGATGTCCTTGACTTCCAAGATGAACTGGGGAATCTAGCTTGGCGACATAGGCTTGAACAGAAAAGAATGGAAGAAGTTAAAACAAACAAAAGAAATAGATTTAAGATTTGTTTCAGAGCATAAAGTGATCATAAGCCATCGTGGCCCGAAACAGCAACTCTGCGGATCTAATCCAATTATTCATAATGTACACTCTAACCGTACTCGCCTTTGGTTAAACAACCGAGCAGAAGGCCCTAAAATCAAATTTGGCTAGTCGAAGCTAAGCGGCGCAGTAGCCGAGTCAGTATGTGCATGCCCGCTTGCGGCGACAACTCCGTTTCCCCATGGGGTAGTCTCTGTATCGTGATAGCCTCGGCCTTAACCCAAGATGAGTGATACAGATGCAGTCCTCAGTTCTCTTAGCGAAAGACGAATGATAGCAGGGCAATAGACCGTCAAGAGGGTAGCAGCCTTCCCTAGCATAGTAGGAACCACTTAAAGGGTACTCTGAGTCCGATCTATTTACTAAATCATCTTCTTTCACTGTTGCAACATTACATTTGCATAAATATCCAAGGCACGTTATATGATATGCATCAGAAACTCGACCTCCAGCATACCATGGAAAAAGATGACGTTGGGCACGTGGAGGCGGTTGTTGATTACCCCCAAGGCCACGCCGGCCTAGACGAACATAACTTGCCCAGTTACCATGACAAAGAAACCGCCAGAGTACTGCGGAAGATTGACTGGAGGCTTCTTCCCATGTTGACCCTACTTTACTGCCTTTCGTACCTGGACCGTGGAAATATTGGCAATGCTAAAGTAGCAGGGATGAATGAGGACTTGTCTCTCACGAGCAAGCAATACAACCTCATACTAACTGTGCGTGTTATATTTCCTCCCTTGAATCTCGATTAACATTAGCTCATGGTTTGGTTACAATTTCACTCATATAGCTGTTCTTCATTCCATACGCCCTCTTTGAAGTTCCTAGCAACATGGTTCTGAAACTCATGAGGCCTTCCATCTGGATGTGCATCCTGGTTGTCTCATGGGGCTCTGTACGTATCTACTCACGACCTCTGATCTTGAGATATCTTCGCTAAGAACGCTGAAAGGCTGTGGTGGGTTCAGGTTTTGCAAAGGGTTACCATTCTTTGATGGCTATCCGTATTGTCCTCGGTATCTGCGAAGCTGGGTTCTTCCCAGCAGCTGGCTATCTTGTCGGGGATTGGTACTGCCGATTCGAGCTTCAATGGAGAATGTCCATCTTTTTCTCAGCCGCGTCTCTATCTGGTGCCTTCTCCGGTCTTCTAGCTTTTGCCCTCGAAAAGATGGACGGAGTCGCCGACCTTGAAGGGTGGCGGTGGATATTCATTATAGAGGGTATCTTTACCATTGCAGTAGGCATGACGCTTCCCTGGACACTACCCGACTCGCCCGAGACAGCTTCATTCCTTACACCGGAGGAGAAGGCGTTTATCAAGAACCGTCTTGAACAAGACGCGGGCACTTCTTCTGGCAGAGTGCAAACGTCAGAAGGATTCAAATGGATGTACATCAAGTCGACTCTAACGGACTGGAAAATTTGGTTTACTGTATTCATCTACTGGGGAAATACGTGAGTTTGCTAGCAAACAATTCATTCCCCTCTGCGCTTAGATTTGTGCTCACCAAGTGTCTCTATCCAGTGTTCCGATCTACGGTTTTATATTCACGGCGCCCACCATCATTTACCAAATGGGATACACTGCAGCAGAGGCGCAACTCCTCACTATTCCCATCTATGCTGTTGGGCTGCTGTCTACGCTTGCCTTCTCCTGGATTGCTGATCGGCGTCAGAATCGGTGGCGTTTTATTGTCATATCATATAGTATTTCACTTGTTGGAGCCATTGGCCTGATGGCAATCCCCCATCCAAGATACCCTGGGTTAACGTATGCATTTCTCTTCACATTTCCGGCCGGAATGTATCCAGCAGTCATTTCCCTGGTATCTTGGATCTCCAATAACCTCTCACCGACTTGGAAACGCGCTACTGGGATTGCCATTAACATCATGCTTGGTAACTTGGGAGGCATGATTGGCTCTAACATTTACATGGCAGAAGAAGCACCACATTACTGGACGGGCTATAGCATATCACTGGTATGCCTCGCAATCGCCATCCTAAGCACCCTTGTGCTTCGCTTTGCGTACGACAGGGAAAATAAGAGGCGAGATAAGATGTCGGAGGCCGAAATCAGAGCAAAGTATACAGAACGTGAGATTTCCCCATTAATAATGTGTTGGAGTAGAGATAAATGTGTGCATGCTAACTTATGGTAATATGAATAGAGGAGCTGCTTGATCTCGGTGATCGTTCTCCGCTGTATAGATATGTACTATGAAGAGGCGGACAGGGACCAAAACATACGAAGCACTATGTATGTATAGAGATAAGAGCAGGTCTGATGTCCTAGAAGAAACCGTGAGGGTCAGGTTCCAAGGTGTAACAAACCAATGTTTCCTGAATGGGTTGTTGAATCTTCATGTCGACGTTGATAATTTCTCTCAATAAAACGAAGATAATTGGCGCCCAGTAAATAAAAGTACCGAGCTGCGACCCTGGTTGGCTTAAGGATTTCCCGAGAGCAGTGAAACAGCTGATTGCTTCTCCACCGTCCCCACCAATTCGTCCGGGGACCCCGCGCTCCCCCGCCTTCGAGTCTTCTCCAACCGGTTATTTTTTAAGGACGTCCGTAGTCTTCATTACCTTGTGATTTCGGCATTTTTCCCTAGTTCCTCCCTCCCTCATTCCCCCCATCTCCATTGTTTACTGCTCTCAATTCTCCCCCAATGGCCCGGTCAACTCCAAGTCCCACGGCAGTCAATGGCGATGATTGTAGTGATGGTCGTAGTGCACAGAAACGGCCGGCATGGGACGATAATGCTAATGATCGGGCGTCCAAACGCCGTGCTTCTAGAGCCTGTCTCTCCTGCCGGAGCCGCAAGGTCCGCTGCGATGTGGTCAATACAAGCGTTCCGTGCACGAACTGTCGCCTAGACGGTGTTGAGTGCGTCGTCAAAGAGTCAAATCGGGGCAAGAGACCGACGGCCATCAATCCCGCTACGCCTCGTCCTCATCCTGCTTCTCCTCCTCCTCCTGCTGCTGCTACTCGACCACCACCGCCAGTGCCACCAGACCAATCTCAGACAATAACTCCGCCACCGTCCAATCGAGCAGACGACTACCTTGTCTCACTATCTTTCGAAGGTGAAGCCGTTCTAGGTCGTCAATGTGCAGACTAAGAGGCGAGCTAACTCCGTGCCCTAGACCAATATCCAGATCCTCGCCTTGACCAGGTCCACAGTTCTCATCGTACTCGACATCAATCGAAGCAGAGACAGCAGCCTACTGACATGGCCTCGATGAGTTCATCACCAGCGCCGTCTGCGGAGCAGATAGATCGCGCATCCGTCAGTAACAATGCGTCGCGTCTCCCGCCCTACATCCGGGCGCTTCCCCCCCATATCGCCTCCAGGGACCTCGATTATCTCGCCGAGAAGGATGCTTTAACCATTCCAGACGACGATCTCCGCGATGAGCTCCTACGCACTTACGTCAAGATCGTACATCCATTCATGCCCGCGCTAGATCTCAACGATTTTCTGGAACCCATCGTAGCACAGGGTCACAACCCCATCAGTTTACTACTCTTTCAGGCCGTTATGTTTGCTAGTATCACCTTTGTCGACATTAAGTTCCTGCTGGAACGAGGCTACAACAGTAGGAAAGCGGCACGCAAGGTATTTTTTGACCGCGTCCGTCTACTCTATGGGCTGGAATGCGAGCCTGATCGATTGGCTCTTATACAAGCCCTGTTGTTAATGACGTACTGGTATAACTGCCCGGAGGATGAGAAGGATACCTGGTACTGGATGGGTATTGCTCTCTCACTCGCCCAGGTCGTCGGCCTCCATCATGACCCTCAAGGTTTGACCATCTCAACGCGGGACAAGCGGCTAAGGCGTCGAATCTGGTGGTCTTGTGTCATGCGGGACCGCCTTCTAGCATTAGGTATTCGACGCCCTTCGAGGATTCGGGACGATGAGTTCGACGTCCCTATGCTGGCTCCGGATGACTTCGATGTCAGTGTGCCGTCGGGAGCTCTGGTCAATCTGCTCGGCGAGTCAAGTTTGACAACTCCTGACTCCGAGGCGCGCATAGTTGTAGCCGCCATATGCATCGACCTGGCCAAATTGTGCGTATGCCTTGGCCATATCCTTCATTCGCAGTATACAGTCCTCGGTCGTCACACGCTCGGGTCTAATTACTTGTCTATGGTCACTGTCGTGCCCAAGAGGTCGGAGAAGCAGGTCCAGGCACATGTTACGTGTGATACCGAGCTGGCTGCCTGGTTCCAGGGTCGAGATACCCGATCCAAATACATGCCTGGATCAGCACAGAGCAATAACGAAGCCGGGCGAAGTGTCCATCTGCACCAAGCATTACTTCAAATGGTCTATTTAACTAGTCTGGGGGCCCTTCATAGACCACAGGTCTTCCGCTCAGATTCTGAAGGCGGGGAGAGCAGGAAGGTATCAAGGGAAAAGGTAACGGAAGCTGCTATTGCCATGACCAAACTCGCATTCGACCTTGAATGCAGTGACCAGCTCCGTTATTTATCCACCAGCAGCATCCCTGCCTTCCTCTCGGCCGCACTCATTCATCTTCTGGAAATCCGCTCTCCCAATGAAGAAGTCCGCAATCTCAGCATCGGTCGTTTTTATCAGTGTATACAGGTCTTACATCAACTTCAGGACATGTACGCCTCGGCAGATTATGCTGTCCGGTTTCTGGAGATGGTATTAAGAAGTACCAATATTAAGATCCCTATGTTGAGGTTAGGCTTATCCTCCAAGTCTGGATCGGAATTGGACACTCAATTTGCAACATCATATGCCAGTCCTTCAAGCTCCACAAGCCAAATTCCTATATCAAACACTTTAGCAGAGAGCCATGGTTCCCTACAAGTCAATACGACCCAACCACTTAATTCCATATTTACTTCATTCGAGGCATGGCCATTCGCGGGGAACGGCATATCTTGGAATACTAATAACCAACCGTTGGCCGACATCCTTGCCGCATCTCCTTATCCGGGTACGTGGACTGACGTGGACAGCTTGATTCCGGCATTAATCGACTTCAATGCCGGCCCCAGCTTAGAATTCGTTGAGCAACAGCGCGAGTTGCAGGCTGAGCAGCTCAGCTAGACATTGGAGGTGTTTTCTATTTGCTGTATTATAGGATAACGTAATTCACAAACGAGCAGGCACTGTTAACTACAATACGTACGCAAATCTTCAATTTGACTACAAAAAAAATCAAATATCTACTATAATTACATCCAAATTAAATACTGGACGGACTAGGCGGAGGTGTGTCTACCGCCCCTTCCGGAGGAGCCGACATCTAGCGAGTCTGGGAAAAAGGGACGGAAGACTAAAATAATAAAAATAAAAATAAAAAAGAGAACAGGGGGAGGGCGTTGACGTGAGATTTTTCAACTTGACCGGCTTCAACACTTACTCGACTCAACGTTATGCTGCGTGACGGGGTTTTTACATCCTTCGAAAGCCTCAATACAAGAAGCGTAGCTCATTAAGAATACTCTTTTATTTTGTCAGCAAGAAATTGATACTCCCTTGAATATTAAAGATCCTAGTCACCGCATTCTCGTCGTCTCTTCAGAGCACCGTTTTGAAGGGTCCATATCGAGTGGCAGACACAAGCTCCTTGAAAAAATGTGTCACAAGGCAACTTGGGGGTCGATAGAGATAAAATGGATATGATTTCTATATAGTGGTTGTCAAAAAGGGTTGTCTTTATAGCCTAAATAGGCTACTGTTGCTGCCTTTACTTTCTGAGCAATACTAGCCCTTACATATAAATATTCTGTGTTATATTTATAAGACTAATTGCATTTTCTCTAGTTATCTCTACATACATTTTGGTTTATATAATCAAATTTATAAATTTTTCTAACGATATTGCAAGATCTATATCCCAGCTAAACCAAACTCCGGTTCCAACCTGAATTCCTATGGTGGCTAAAATGATGACTCCAGGGCAAGGAGATTCAGGTGACTGACCTAGTCTTTGTCCCGAAATAGACTTGAAGCGTTTCCCGGCGGTCCAACTTGTCGTAATGGAAGGTCTTAGAAGGAAGGGTGAGATGTAATGTTGTTCGTCATTGCCGTGGTTGAGTTGAAATAAAAGTAAGCAAGCTGCTTGGAGCTCTTTGCACAATAATTTTACAGTAGAATCATTCCGACCGGGACCAAGCACCAGAGACTCTAGAGTGTGCCTTGAGAAGTAAAAACTGTCCACTGACGTCAAAGAGTATCCTAACCTATCTTTCAATTAGTTGGAAGGGGCTATCAGCAATGCTCAGTTCGACACTAGCATGCCTGTCGATGGTGATGTCGACACAAAGAAGCTCTATCTAGGAGCTAGTGACAACTATGATTTACTCTCCAAGATGGGTTGTCCTGTCAATGCCTCGAGCCACGCATATATTAACTGCAGGAGCACCGATTCCAAATACAAGCTTGCCAATAAGATTAAGAATCCTGGATACTGGGATACTGGATACACCGCCTACGTCTTTGCGCCCTTCGACGCAAAGACATGGATGGATACAGAGCTACCTACCTGTGAGAGCATCTGAGCACGCCAAACGGCGCTTTTGGACGTTTCCATCCCGAGTCCATGAGCACTGAAACGGAAAAGATGACTGGTGATGACATGTGTCAAACGGGTCAACTAACGTAACGAGGCTGCCTGCCTGTGGCAAGGCTGCCTGTTCGTATAGCTAGCTCGGTGGCAACCTTGCCACCTCACAGACCTTCATTTCCCTCTATAAAAGACCGACCTTTTCCCAACAGTTAGATAGAAAATCAAGAGCTTCTATGATCCAATTCCTCCCCTCATTGAATGTGACAACATGAAGAGCCACCAGTCAATTCCCGCCATCGACTTTGACGCGACCATCGATGTGTGCTGCTCGCTCCGACACGACTAGCTGCAAGTACGATAACACGATCCCCCGCCAACTCAAGAAGAAACACGTGTTGACCAACCTCACCGCTCGGACTGAAGATCTTTGGAAGATAAATCCCGCGGCTGTCCATTGGGGAGATCCGAAGGCTGCGAAATCCCGGATGATGAAGGGCCCAAAGACTGGCCAGTATCGGTGGAGAAATTAAAGCATTTTAGCCCTTGGATAAGGGAAGGGGTTTGAGTCTAGCCAGGGAAGAATAGAAACTGGGTTTGGGGGGCCGAAGTACGTTGACGAAATGACAGCTAGAACAGGGAAGAAGAAGAGCCTCATACGTCCGGAAATAGCGATTTCGTCGTGGAGAGGAAACATGACACTTGCCTCCCTGTCAGAGAACGAGCCCGTGGAATTTAAAGAAGGGAAGGGAAGGAGAGGGAAGCAGGAAAAGGACTGAGCCAAGCCATAAATATTTATTGTGACTGTCCCGTATTATATATATATTTGTATACTCACCTCTATGTGCATTTCCATGTCCCCGATGCCCAACTACGGTGTCAGCGGACTGCTGCGGCGAAGCTGTACCAGCTAAAGGAGCATTGTTTCTCTAGTGACTGTTCAATCACTAGGCAAATGGCACTTAGCATACTTGCACCAATGAAATATTAAAAAAAAGGATTTAAATTAAGAGATGCTTATATACTGCAACTACTTATTGACTGGAAATAGATCAGCATATTAGAACTAGACTTATGAGTCATGAACACCATTCTAAGCAGATCCCGGGTTTGACTGCAACGCGTGCAGCCAATAGTTCTGCTAGCAGGAGTGTAAGTAAATCGGCGGAAACCCGCTCCTGACATTGACCTGTGGTGTGGTAAGCCTTAAAGTTACATACATTTATTGATTGGTATTAATTCAGGCTCAATTAAGGAATTTTTCAGCCACCATCCATCATGATCTCGTCATCATTCTCTAATGTTTCATCAACACAGATCTAACCGCTTATGGTCTCAGAAAATAACCTGATTCTACACCAATCTTCCGATCTCTAATATGCTTATTATTTAGAGTATCCAATAAAGGGCACTCTAATTACGCCCAACTATCGGTGAGGACATATCCCTGCTTACCAACATAAATGCAGTCAGACAGCACTATCAAGTTTTTAGGCATGTAAGCTAGATTTATGCCTATTGAAGATGAACCCACATATGCAGTGAGTATAAAGGCATAGATCTTACTGGATATATTAAATTTCTCTCATGGCTTCGGTTAAAGCAAAAGCATGTGAAAATTGAACATCCTCTTATGCTCTATTGCCTAGTTGCTGTATATGGGCTCCGTGCCGTAGGGCTATTGAGAGGTAGTAGATTGATAAGCCGTAAATTGCGACATCCCACTCTATAAAAACGACCTCTCCCTCCGTTCTAATTGATTATATTTTCTTCTTAAACATCTGAACCTTACTTCTTTGTCTTTGCAATTTCTAATATCGCTTTACCACAAACGTCCCATTAAACTTCAACGCCATTACAAACAGAGTCTTCTGTGTCATTCAAGACCTCTTCAAAATGCGTATGTTGAAATCCTGTACGTATCGTTTAGCCAAATATATATCTAATATACACACTCAGCTGCTGACGGCGTCTACTTCCTTGACTGTTACCGTGGTAACGAGTTTAAGCGCACGCTTGCTTACTACAAAGCTATTGGAGATAATCAAGACCAGCTTCCAGATGACATTATTGATGTTTTTACTTCAGGTGACTCTAGGTGGGAAGGCTTCGATGGATGTAAGACATTTTAGCCGTTTATCCTCCTTGCTCACTTATTATATTTATAATGCTAACATTAATACATAGCGGCTACATTTCGCAGTGGAGTAACTTTCACTTGGGCAATTAATGGGGATGCTAGGGATCAGACGGATTTTAACACTGTTGGGTCTGCAGGAAACGGTTTTAGTACCTTCATTGTCCACAAGGATCGTGAACATACGCTTTTCAAATCTGGCGACGGATTTGATTGCCATACAGTTTATTTTACTCGTTAAAACCCAGACGCTTTAGGTTGATAGGGATGGAGTTAGAGTGGTTAACAGTGTTCATAGAATCAGTAGAATCGTCGTCCAAGGTCGGGGCTGCTAGGGCCTGGGGGAGGGATGACGCTGAAAGTATTGGTAAATTGAGTATTAGTATAGCAGATTTATTGCTTGTCCATACATCATGGCTAGTTTCATTTCAGCTGGTATCTCAGCACGATCCCTTTGCCGCTCAATACCTACGCTTTAGATCTTGTCTTTCTGAGAAGGAGATCTCGAAAGCACTCTACCACCTAGCAATAATGAGATAGGGACGTACGATGCGATCGGCACGCTGAAAGTGTATGCCTTTATCACTCAGCGACCCGGTGATAGTTCGTATGACATATACAGACTTATCGGACTGGCAATGCAGAACTGGATAGCGGACAAAGGAGAGCTAAAGGCAGGCAATATCTCCTCCATATACTTTGTCAGACGATGGAGTAGGTAAGAAAATAAGGTAATAGAAGCTCTTGATTTCTTACCTATCTGTGCGCAAAGGAGCGACATTTGTACTTGAATGCGTGTGCTATCCAGGGCTAGGAAATTGGCCTCGGATGAATTAGTCAAGTCTCGGATAAATTGGTCAGCCTATTGTTGCAAGGCTTCAATGGATTTGAAGAGCCCTTGTGACCGTAATATCATCATAGTCGGGTCATTTCCTATGCCTCAGACAACCTGGTCTTGGGGTTCCTACTGTTCGTGATGTTCAATGAGAGTTTATGGTGTTGTGGCGTCCACAGAATTCAGCTTAGCCGATATTCTGTCTAACATACTTAAGCGTCGGGTGGAAGAATTCCATTTCATGTCAATTAACATTTAGGCCCACTTCATTGCTCCATAAATGGAGATAGCTGAGCTCGCCTGTGGTGCCCTCGATGCCGAAGATCTTGGCCCATATTCCCCATGCCAACGACCGTAGCTTGGCCAACGTCCTCACAAATCCGACCTTTTTGTCTAGGAAGACCTCGTCGTCCAAGATGGCAACTCGGGACTTGACGTTCAGCGAGATAAGTTCCTTGAGGTCGGCAACCACGGTTCCGAGGTGCGAGGGCCCCTTTGGCGGCGGTGGGATTGAGAAGTCAGGCGCTAAGTGGTAGGTTAGGCGGGAGTGGATGGATATGCCGGGTTTTGATGAGAAGATTGTCTGTTAATATCGCCGCTTTTAGGTCTATGCGTGCCAAGTGAAAAGTTGACTAGCCGCTGGTTTCGCCCTGGGTTGAACTATTATTTGCGCCTGACAGTGACTTTGGGGTGTCTCTCTTTGTTATAAGCACCCGCATAGCACGATAGTGGCACTGCAGAAAGTCTTCGAGGCTTTCGAATTGTTCATCTCGTTTTGCCAGAGATCCCGGGCCTGCCTAGAGAGATTTTTCAAGCTCAGGCCAATAAGGGGAATACTGAAGGTATTAACGCTGAGAGACCAGCTGATCCCGTTGCCTCTACCAAGTCTGAATAGTTGCGAAGGGTATTTTCCAATGAGCCGCGAACAACTGTTGAGGCTAGCAGGGTGATGTCCGGAGGGGCAAAAGCAATGTCTGAAAGAATTGAGCAAACGAAGGTAAAGTAATTGAAAAAAAGAACACGTAACTGACCTCGTGGCCCTGCTGTTGTCCGCCACGGTCCACGCCAGCTGCTCATGCAGATGAAAAGCCCATAGACCCGCCCGCACCGTAGTCGTCTTCCTCACCGTCACGCAGCAGCCTTGCGGCGCCCCAGATAGCCTTTAACCTATCCTCATGTTTGATTGGGTCGCACGTCGTGTAGCTAGTTACGGCATTCTTCCAAAATAGACTGGCTGAGTTGGCAGTATTGTTGGACTGCTTGATTCCGAGCTGCTTGGTCTAAAGCCGCTCACGCCAGTTCCTATCAATAGTCTTGGATGGAGTTTAAGGCTTTGTATTATTCCTTATAGGTCTAATATCAAATCTGATAGCTGCTGTATAGGAATTTAAGGCGGTTGAAGTCCTCAGCACCTAAGTCAGCTAGGCTATTAGCTTTTGGTTTGACCTTCTTAAAGGTAGGCTCTGTCGGGATGGAAAGAGCCAGTTCCTCAGCCTTTGAGGGGGCTATAAAGTCCCAGACGTTCTGGGTAGTTGCGTATTTCTGGATGATGTTGATCCAAAGGTTCCAATTACCGGGCCTTAAAGGATAACCCGGGAAGAGCCTTCCAGACTGGTATCCATTGTGACAGCAGTGGAAGAAATAGGCCTAGCTGAGTTAGCTGTTCAAAGAGGCTGAGAAGGGCAGTTCAAGCAGAGCTAGGTCGGCAAACCGGGCTCATAACTATCACATTCAAATGTAGGAAAAGAAGTCATAGAAGCTCTTGATTTTCTATCTATCTGTTGGAAAAGGTTGGTCTTTTATAGAGGGAAAATGAAGGTCTGTGAGGTGGTAAGGTTGCCACCGAGCTAGCTATACGAGAAGGCATCAACTTGACGTTATCGTCAAATTGCCACAAGCAGGCAGCTTAGTTGACGTTATCGTCAAGTTGCCCCAAGCAGGCAGCTTGGTTTCGTTAGCTATGGCCCGTTTGACAGGCTTTATTCTTAGAGAAGGCAGATGCTTTCCGTACTGCATTTATATATAGTTGCTAGGGGCATACCCTTGTAGTAATTAATTAGCTACTTATTATATTATTTATTATCTATTAGTTGTTTGCATTTAGTATGTAATAGTATATATATAGCACTTATTCTATCTAACACCTCTATACAAGGCCACTTAGCCTAGGGCTTTGCTAGTAGGGCAATGTATATAACGAAGTATGTAAAATAAAAGATGGAGAATTTTATTATATATCTTAATTAAGTATTAAATGGAGTTTATAAGCTATTACTAATAAGTATACTGGTAGAGTATATATTCCCTTTGTCTTAGGTTATCAAATTCTGTCCCTATAGAGGCAGTTAATATTATCCCTTGTAGCTCTGATCATTCTTGAAGTTATGACCTTTGAAGAGAGATACGCCAAAGTCATTAAGCGTCATGCAAAATTCGGGAAAGAGAGAGATGTTTCTGCAGCTGAGATCGCAGCTCCGTATGCTACGCAAGTGAATATAGCATAGGGCTTTAGCAACATTAAGAGATATCTGCAAATGAGCCTTAAGAGGTAGTTTTCCAAGTTTGGGTAAGTCGTCAAATTTGAGATTACTTTACGTATGGAGATAGATACACCTGAAAGGAGCCATCTCCAGGCAAAGCAAGGGAACACCGGGATAGATCTCCTTGAGGCTAAAGCACTTGAAAATAAGTGGATGGTTGCCAAGATGTTAATAGATAGCATCTTCTCTTATTTGGGCGTTCCTCGCTCCACTTCCCATATTTCGCCCAAAGTCTGCCATTCGACCAGACCTTGTATCCTTTTAGAACGGGTTTACCGTCCACTATTGTAACAATAGCTGTAGACCAATGGCCAACAATTCTAGGGTCAAGTTCCATGATCATGCTGTACTTGAAGGGATGCGCTAGTTGCTATAAACTATTTGGAATTATTATTAGCATTTTCGGATGAGAATAGCAAGGTGTATCTGGACCGCTTTGATAATTAATGCTCAATGTGCTTGGGCTTTACCTTGTTGAGGGGGTCGATGTTGGGAAGTATGTCTCTAAGCCCTCATGAATGGTTCCCTTCATAGGGGGCTTCGAAAGATTGGCAGATTGGTAGTGGAACGGTTTACCAGTTCGCACAAGATTGAACGGTGAGAATCCTTCCCATAAAAACGGACTGGTGTTGATACTCACTTTTATCACGACAAGATAAGGTAGAAGAGCGCGGAAGTCAGGTCAGTACCCAGTTTGGAAAAGCCGCCATCCGGGACCATTGACAGCACAATTCCTCTGGTACTCAGACAAACTTGTATCGCCCACTCCTAACGGTCAGCCGCATCTCGAGAATAGACCCCTCAACCTCCCTATTTCATCTGACTTGCATGGGGCTCAAATGATGCTGTCCTTGTTCTAGGCTCAGGCTGCGTCTCTTGTTGTAGGACCAGACCATTACTGTAATGGGGTTGTGCTTCCACTTCATGCAAAAGGAGACCCCGTCACAGAGTTTACTCGGGTCACGTTCGTCAGGAGACGCTGCTGGGTCAATATTCTTTGGGGAAAAGGCGACTGATGCCATCCCTGCAATGAAGTTGAGACTGTGCTTTCGTTCCTGAGTTGGAAATAGCGTCACAGGACTCACTCTACCTTGATGGATGTCATCGGTATGGCAAACCCAGGCGGCAGGTCTTTGAAGCAGCTTCTGCCGCCTCTGACTTGGAGTGGGTGCCTGAGGCACCCACAGCCTTGCTACCTCGGCGCTTAAGACCCGTGCGGCCGTTGTAGATAACTTCAACCAATCTACCTTCTTCTAACCCTTATGACCCACGTGAATTGCATTACTCTTTGCCCAGAATAACTAAATCTTCTGTCTAACCCTGGACCGCGTCATGACCCAAGCTAAATGGAGCCCTGCCTATGAAAGGCATGTCGCTGAAGATACCGTAGTTAATCTCCACCATCTTTGCGCTGCCTGCGCAAGGCTTCAACGAGAGTCCACACTCTTAAGGCGCTTATCCTGTGGAGTGCAACTAAGGCTTCTCACCAAGGAACAATTCAAGCTGGGCTCAGTCAAGGACCTGAAAGCTGGGTACCTAGGCGGCTGTCATCTTTGTGCATAGCTGTGGACTCAGGCTGGCGGCCACCGCCTCGACCCGGAGAACGGCCCAGTCACAGAAACCGATATCACGGTTTCTCTGGAGGCAAGGAACATGGACATGGAGTATGCTCTTGAGTATCTAACCTCAGGCTTACAGAGGTGGTGGAGCAACATGTTTCCACCTTCCATGTACAACTTTACCCCCGAACCTGGCTCAAGACGGCATGGCTAATAGGCTCAAGTGGAGAACTCGGAGTACTTTTCTTGTCAATCTCCAATATCTACGGCAAAAAGACGCAGCACTTCGACATGAACCACAGGAAATCTGAGTTATTCATCTATCCATCTTCAAGTAAGGTATGACGAGCGAGGAACATTAAAATTGAGCGCTGATGCAGAATCGCAGGCCGACTCCTAAACCCTGCCATCCTGCGACAAGGACTTGAGCCCATATCTTCCAGAAATGATATGAAACTACCCCAGATCAAATCATGGTATCGCCAATGCTCTGAGAGCCATTCGAAGTGCAAAGCATATCCACACATGGTGGCGCCAGGCAACCAGCTACCCTCCCGTCTCCTTGATCTCCAAGGCAACAAGATCAAACTAGAATGCAATGTCGAGAGTCTACCCCAGCTGCAGTACACGACATTGAGCCACATGTGGGGTCCCGATCCTAGCATTTGTCTTCAGTTGATTGGCAATCGCCTTCACGACTTCATATCTGATATACCCTCATCGTTGATGCCAATGAAATATCTTGAAGCAATTCGCATCACCAAGGCCCTGGGTTTTCGTTATATCTGGATCGACTCTCTTTGTATCATCCAGGATTCGGACGAGGATTGGAAAAGGGAAGCGTTGAAAATGGCCAGTGTTTACGGCCGAACAGCCCTCAATATCTCGTTTGTGTATCCACCATCAGACAACCAAAATCAGCAACATCTCCGAGACCCAAGAGTCATTGTCCCCTGTCGACTACCCATGGCGCATATGGGAGGTAACAATGTGACCTCTCTAGTGGTCCAAGCCGATCCAGGCTTCATCAACAAGTTCTGGTCCCCCACCACCTATAAACAAGTTTGGCCTCTTCTTTCCCGAGCATGGGTTTTCCAGGAACGCTTACTCTGTTCTCGCAATATTTACTACGGACAAGATCGACTTCTGTGGGAGTGTTGCCATGGACTTGAAGATGAGTTTACTGGGCCTCTAGTAGACTCCCCAAGGTCGAAAAGCCGGTTTCACGCGGTATTCGCTGGCATACAAAGCAGCTCAATGGGTCGAGAGCATGATGAGAGTTTCAAGGGACAGTGGTGTCTCATGGTAGAGGAGTATCGGTCAGCGAATTTGACATACGAGAAGGATCGAGTGATCGCCTTCTCTGGCATCGCCAAGGCTGTCCATTCGCAAACCAGGTTCACATACTTGGCAGGCATTTGGAAAGAATTCGCCGAACTTGACCTCCTCTGGGTAACTCATCCTCCCTCGCCGGTAGGGGACTTTTACACAAGAAGAACGGAGATGAGACAGCATTGTCCATCCTGGTCGTGGTTCTCGGTACCTACACGCCCTCAGTCAGCATCTACGGTTGGTGATACGATCGACTTCCGCATACGCACTGAAATATACAACCGCTCTTTCCATACTATCTACAAGGCCCAGATTGACTCATTCGAGCATCCCAACATTGCCTCTAATCCCGACGCTCTCATGTACGACTTCAAAGGCTTGAACATTACATTGAGGACCAGAAACATACCCTGCACCTTGGAATGGGATGGAACCCTTCTTCGACTTCTTCCACATGGACGCCATGCGCTAGGCAGAGACAACTACTTCGAACCCAAGAATGCCATGAAATACGCTCATGACGACATGTCCATATTGCCAGGCTCCCCGGTCCCCACTGGGACTCGCATGATCTTGACCGCATTTGCAGCCTGGGTTTTGAAAGGGAAGAGGGATTACCGGTACAATGCATACACCCCGTCTGGTGATGAGACAGCCACTTCTTGGCAGTACGCAGGGTTGGTCGTGGTTCCGGCGGAAAAGTCTTCAGCTGGTGAGGATTCGTGGCAACGTATTGGTGTTTTTGTCTTTGCCGATCTAGTAGATGGATTTGGGTTGGCCGAAGTTCCATTCTCTATGAATGAGCCTGAAGAGAAAGTTTGTCTCGTTTAGATATAGAATATTTTAATGCCAATCTATGTTCAGGGGTGATAATTCCTTTTAAGTGCTACCTGTCAATTGGGAACTCCATGATACTTCTTGACAAGTATGAACACACAAGCTAAACTTTCACTTGTAAATATCATGTCATTGATTCTAGCTACCTATTTCCTTTTTGCTGTATGTAGGAGGTCGCCTTCTTTTCTGACGTATACATCTTCTCCTTTGTATCTTCCACACAACCAGGGGTTCGCCTTTTAAATTTTAGAGTGGAAATTTCGACAAACCGGCTAGCGAATGAACATCCCCTCTGCCTGTGACTTTTATGTTAAAACCCAGATCCCTACATTCGGCTAACAACACAAGACTAGTGGCTCTTGCGCTACCTTCCGAAGAAGGTACCCCAGTAGCAATCGTAACGGTCACCACTCCACTATAAAAGGCGAACTTCCACTGAACGCCAGAGTTTTCGACCGTAACTGCAGCAATATTAATACATTAGTATCATTATCTACATCTTCAAGTTAGGCGAGAGGGTCTGCTAATAAGACTGTAGAATTATAGTTCCGGCCTTGTATGAATGCCCTAATTTGAGCCTTTGAAGCTTTATATTGTTAATAATATTCCAATATATTAATTGTGGTTAGCGTGATTTAAGTTAAAGAATTATAAGAGTAAGTGCAATTAGGGTGGATATAGGATTTGAAAGGTAGGTATTAGTATATTGCAAGACGTTAACTTAGAGAGCGTTCCTCAATTACTTGGCGTACTATTAAATAACTTGCCCCCCTTGAGCTTGAGTTACATAGGGCAATAACTCTTCGCCTACTATTTAGCCTAGTGGGGCATCTTCTAATAGTTAAAGGAGGTAGCTAATAATATTAAATCTGCTCAAGGCAATAGAAAGACCTAGCCAAGAACCTTGATATATAAATACATTTATATAATATATTAAATAGAACTTTAGCTACTTCAGCTATTAATGGAACTTTAGCTACTTCAGCTATTAATATAACTTAGTTACATCAGTCTACCTTTAGTACATTACCAAATATAACAATATACTACATTGCTCAAAACCCCCTTGACAGCTAACCCTTTCTGCTAACATAAAACCAGAACTGTCTAGTTTACCCTTAACCCGGACCAGACTGTTACACTCTAGACTGAACAGCAAAGTGAAAAAGATTTTTGTAAGGGTTGGTGCGACCAGGGTGGATATAGGAGAGAAACGGTAGGTATTCGTAGATGGAAAGGTAGGTCTTCGTATATTGTAAGACTTCAACTTGGCGAGCGTTCCTACGGCGCTCGCCCAACTGCTAGACAACACCACCCCTTAGACCCGTAGGGTCACGTGAGGTCAGCTTCCCGCCTAACCGGGGAGCCGTTGGCGAAGGCTTGCTGGCCTCCGGCGAGGTGGGGCTATTCCTTACATTTCTCTGCGCAGGGGAAGTGAGGATGCCCTCCAGGGATCAGCTTTCTTGCTCTGGGCAAGCCAGCGTTCCATGGGAACACTCAGATCTATGCCGCGATATGTCAAGAACATATCAGCTAGGTGTTAAGAGAAGTTGATATGAGATATTCTTACCATTTCATTAACCATGTGTCTTCCTTTCAGGCTTGCTGGAAGGAATCACTAAGCTTAGAGTCCGTCATATTGATACAAGTCTAAGCACTTCAATAAAATATTGCCGGGGTCGTAAAGGTTGGTAGATTAAGCGTGAACACGCTCTTCATTCCTTCAGTTCCTAAATACTCTTCAGTGGTCCGCCATTGTCATGAGGAATGGACTAAAGGCACCATGGTCACATTGATGCCTTTTCAATATTACGGATAGGCGAAGGTCATGATTGCCAAGGCACGACGCCAAGATCTGGTTTGGAGAGCCAGTTTTGCCATTGGACAGGTGAAAAATGGCCAATTTCATAATTGAAAGAATAACCCAAGCTTCACCTGCTCCCGCTCAATGATCAAGGCCAACTCTGTAATTGCAGATAACCGAGGCTACAGCAAATGAAAGCGCGAGGCATCGACCCATTGCGCTAGAAGCTGTGCGTGCGATGTCACTCAGAGCTCCAACCTTGAGGGCGATTTTTCTCTCGTCCAATCAATCCTAGCAGCCTCACAAACGTAGGAATTTTGGATCTGACTGTTGTTTACATTGCAGATTAATGCGCATGGACCCAACAGAGATCATCCCGCCCTATAAGATAAATGGCCCTTGGAACTGCTGTCCCCACTCAACCACCCCAGGCAGTTTTCTGAAAATCATCTCCACGGCCCCTCTCGCCGCCACTTTGACCAGCCTAAGGCGTACATTTCGAGATGTTGCGGTTATGGCAGTTGGGCTTACTCCGTAATCATTCTGCAGAAACCTGGGGGCCAATAAAAACAAAAAGGACCTCTTGAGGATCCCCGCCTTGAATTTATGCATCCCTTGGTGACGTGGTTACCGCCAACATACAGTAGATAGGGATAGAAGTCCGATTTTCAGGGCTTCTCGAGTGCCTAGCTGGGTCTCCGATGCACAAGCCAGTGCGCCCATCTAAGGCAGTTGGTCTTCGTTTCGTACAAATTCCCGCCAACGGGTTTATGCCCGGTCCCATCTTCAAGCGCAAGTTAAGCACTAAGAACACGA
Source organism: Mariannaea elegans (assembly GCA_930272665.1). Taxonomy (NCBI): domain Eukaryota; kingdom Fungi; phylum Ascomycota; class Sordariomycetes; order Hypocreales; family Nectriaceae; genus Mariannaea; species Mariannaea elegans. Next base: position 77,644 of record CAKNEU010000107.1, read on the forward strand.
GGGACTTTTTGAGGGTTTCCACATTGCCTAAGACACATCTAAAATTATCCACGGTTGTAAGTTCTCTACTTATGCCTGATTCTTTCTAGTGATGTACTCTGACCGAGCATATTGACGAAAATGCCAAAATGCGTGAGAACAAGGGCTTGAGGGGGTGGAGGCTGGAAGGATGCGGGGCCCCTCCTTCACCGGCACTTGCACAATTCATCTTCCTCATTAACCGACTTTACTGACCCTCATCCATCTGGACATCCGTATTGGTAGTGGTTATCTTGGACCACATGCTTAGTTTCGGGAGCAAATTACTATCCGAGTGACCCTAGTGTACAAATGGTTCAAGGAAACGGCCCTGTTGGGAGAAGAGCTGAAGGGCATAGCCCCATTGATACCCATCCCGCCCAGCTCAGACATGTCCAATCAAGAAAACAGCCCTGAAATTTAGGTCTTCGAGGCTACACCCGCGCCACCACCCGTAGAGCTGTTGGTTTCAGAATGGGTCGGTCCTTGCCGATCCATCTAAAGGGCTTTGTGCCTACGTTACGGTGATTATTCTCGGTCAATAGGGCTCATCAAAGTTTATGCCTAACTAGATTAGATGACCTATTCGGTTGTACCTTGCAAGGCGTACTCCCTTCCCTATGGGCCACCTACACTTACTTACAAAAGCGAGCTTCGTCCCTCGCTCCTTGTCCCTCACTTTTCTCCAACCAAGCTCTTCTTCAGTGACATCGCCATTGAAACGCATTGGTATGTTGATTCCTTTTTCTATCCTGCATTTCCAAATCCCAAGTGATTGAAGAGTCACCATTCTCGGACGAATTCCTCTACCTTCACACCATGCCGTCAATCAATCGCGTGTTTGGGAATAACCCTCCCCTCCCTAACTGACTTGCTTCAGGTTTCATAATATAGGTCTCATTCTCATAGTTCCTAGTCCCACTGAAAGCCATGCGCCGGGTTTCGTCTCGGCGCTTCACCAATTTCAGGGTACCGCAATGGTCACGGTTATCTAAACTTCCTCGATAGTTCTGAATGGCAGCGTTTGTTGGAGTCTTTCAATCCAGTTGATGGTTTCTTGTTTGAGGACGAAGACGGAACAACGACATCTGGAGGAAATTCATGGACGTGAATACTACGTCTGTCGCTGTGGTCAAAGCAGTCGAATGCGTAAGCATCGGGATCACGTCCTATCGGAGTCGTGTCTAGGAGACATGCCTTATCAATGTAGATATCAGCATTTTACCGCTCCCAACGACCCCCAAGGCCACCTAGCGCACATTGCGAAATGCGGAGTATTGAAGAAGGGAAGGCCACACGGGAAAAGACTAAGAAGTGATTCGAGGTGACCTGGCAGAAGTACGGAACGTTCATTGGATCGCCGAATCATGCTCTCTGTTGAATGTGGACGTGTTGATATCTTCATTAGATCAGCAAACATCCCACTGATACTAGGAGCATCTGGATCGGCAAGAGTCGCTTGATTGACTCCTGAAATCTGATAAAAGAGTTTCCGGGAGGCATGGCAAACGCACCTCCTGTTGTGATTTTGCTTCCTGGCTCTGTGTTCAAATAATGCTCGAGACTGAGGGCTCGAGCAATTGACTTCGTTTGCAACGTCTGTTCAAGTACAAGACCATGCTGAGACCAGTCAGTTCAAGACCTGAGCCCGTAAGCAGGGCTTCGGGTCGCTCAGGGTAGGTAGGTGAATAGTATGAATTACTATTTAGCTTATAGTGGTGTGGGAACTACTAGTTAGTCGCCTATCACTACTGTTTTATTAACTGTCTAGATTATGGCCCTCCTAGCTGCAAGACAGAAAACTGATAAAGCACAAAAAAAATAAAAAATACATAAATATCTCCGTCAAATTTTGACAGAGATAGACAAACCTCGCCTAGCTTTTGCCCAAGTTTTGTGAACCGCAGTAATGAACTATTCAAGGCCTTAGATCGTTCACGATATGTTGAAGTAGCAATAGCACTCTGGTCTGTTTCGCCTGAATACTTAAGCTTACTGTATCTTATGATGCTCTGAGATCAACTGAATGCAATTTGTAAGAGCGCCTCGACATCCTCCAACTCATGCAGCCTACCGTCTCCTCCATCTATATCTAAGTTCTGTAATTTTTCCTCGACCGCCTCCATTTGGTTCTTAATCCTGGATTGTGCGTCTGACAACGGAAGTACGCTGCTATGCCATTTCTTGTAGCTCGCGAGTTGCAGTTTAAACTCCTTTCGCTCTTTAACTCTTTTGTTTTTCCTCACTCTGTCTTGATTGATCATTGTTTTTTCCCTTTAGTTCGTGGCACATTCTGTCAATGCGACTGAGAACCTTCGGAAGAATGAGTTAGCCGTGTTAGATGATGTCCACTCGACTTGAAGCATTGCGAATGTCGTCTTGTATTTGAGACGATCTTTCAGAGTTTTGGTCGTTCTCGTTTGGCTGATGTACCAAGTCTATCACCACATGGCTGAATTGTTCCAATAGCTTGTCCATTTTGCTGTGCTGTTTCCTGAGCCAGGTTGCCTCTCCCATCTTAATTTCCATATAATCCATCATAGCATCAACATCTAGGGACTTTAGGACCCCGCCTTCGAGGTACTTCCTGACCTTTTCCTGAAACCCAGGGCTTTAATGGAATAGATGAGCGCATTGTTTAGGGAGTTCTTGACGAATATTTCCATCTTTGTCGTGTGCTAACTGAAGGATGAAGCACACGGTAAACACCTTCATTTTTTTTGTTTGGGCAGCATGGTCGCTATCTTCCGTGCTAACACCGATCTCTAGATACCCAAAGAGCTGCTTCTCGTTGGTGTGGAGGCTTTGTCGTCAACCGCTAGTTTTTTTATTGTCCTGGTTTGATTGAGCTTCTTTACTAGCCGTAGATGAAGTAGAGGGCTCATGCGTCATGGATTGACCGCCTGAATCATGAGCACCATGGTCTTCCTCTAGTACATATGGTATTGAAGAGTCCATATTTCTCCTTTGGGTGACTGTATTCCGCATCTAATAAAAGGCGAATTTACAACGAACTTTGGGAAACAAAGTCTACTAATTACCATTCCTCAAACTGACTACCTGTAGTTAAAGACTAAGAGCCATATTGTCGCAACCTGTACATGAGATGCCTAACCCCCCACAGCTGAGCGTCAAGGCGTCTACATGTCTAGTTAACTTCGTTTTCCAGGCCATTTTCCTGATTCGCTGCATTGCCTCGGGGGCATTTTTGTGATTGGAGAGGCAGACTGGTTGGACCCATTAATGATGTTCCGGTACAACATGGCCGTCTGGTTCGCGTCCCTGCATTGTTTATGCGTGCATTGCCATATGACAACCCTAACTGCAAGGCTGGTGGTACGTGGACTACCAGCCCCGCAGCCAGTAAAAATGCAAGAGCCAGAACTGGCTACCTAACATACAGTAGGGACCTTTTTGAGTAATAAGTGTTTTCGGGATAGCGAGTATCGAAAAAGGACTAACTCGGAGCTGAGCATCCATTATGGTGTCCTAGCCAGCAGGGAGGATCGCTTCATTTCCCCTATGAAGGAATTAGCATCTTTGTTTGAGGGCCAAACGATACCGGGGACCTGACGAGCTCTAGTCTTCACCAATCATTCATAAGGGACAGGCGTAAGCGCTTAGTGTATCTGAGTCAGTAATCGGGTTTTCAAGAACTTACCAAGGGCCAATCGTGCGTTGAATTGGCTTTCAAAAGGGCCATGGCATTTTATTGAAGTAAGACATCTCGCCCAATCTAACCGATTTGGGGATTGACCACCCTGCGCGTGGTCGGCGCAGCGATTTCTCCACTGAGATGTACACTTGCAGAGCCAGGAGTGGAAGTAAAACTGTAACACCAAAGCGAATCCGAGGCGGCTAATGAACTTCCGCCGGCAAACTTGTCGCAATTGCTTCCACTAATTGGTCCCACCGTGCTAGGATAAATCTTACAGCCGATCTTTCAGCTCGCTTTATCCATCCTGATATGGGTTGTTCAGTCGAGTCCGTGGAATTTCAGTTATGTAATGTTACCGAAACTTGCACAACACGAATGCAAAATCCGAGAACATATCAGCGATGAGCAGCAAATCTAGTAATTTGAAAAACTATAAGAGCCAGCTAGTCCGCCATTTTCCTTTGCTTGAATCATCCTCACAATCGGGAACATTCACAGAAGATCACTCCAAGTCCCAAATCCACCCCTTGAGCAACCATTCTTCAGACCTACTTCCAGTTAAAACTTCCACAAAACCAACGAGATGCGCTCCACAACCACGCTGCTCCTCGCCGTAGCCTTGCCCTTCACCCCTCTCGCAGCTGCAAGCAAGAGCTGGGCCCTCACATTCAACTGGAAGGCCCAGTGCAAGGGAGACAGTTACAAGGACACAGGCAAAGTCTCGACTGATTGCGTTAATATCTACCTACGCGATGGTGTCGGCGACGTCAGCACGCAGTATGAGACCAACGTCGACGCCGGGTACTGCAAGGTGTCTCTATACGATGGGCAGTACTGCAGCGGCAACGTCAAGACCTTTACGGCCTACTCGACCGATGGCGATGGCTCTGGCAAGGGGAAGGTGTGCTTGACAGGCATTTCGACCAAGAGCTACAAGGTATACTGCACCGTTTAATAGGTGCAAGGCATTGCATCTCAATGTTCTTGGACATGGTCGGAAATATTTGGGCGGTGGTAGACTTCTTGTATTTTCGCCATTTGTGACACGGGTCACATATGACAACGAGACCGCCGGAAAATTTAGTCGCCCAAGGATCTCACCACAGTTGACGAAGCCATTCCTTAACCTTCCTCCTCTTGATAACTATATTGTATATATGAAGACCTTCATATTGCAGCCAATTAAATAGAAATGAAGGGCTCTTTTCACTTCGTACTTTCCATTGCATCTTCAAATTTGATATCTTACCAGCATCCAGATGAGAGCGCTGCCTATAGCGCAGCTATAATACTTTCATGTTACTTAGTTTTGCAAGGTTTCAAGGCATTAGCATTAATTCTCATATATGTATTGTAGTTACTCCAGCAGCCTTTTACACTCTTCAGCAGCTCCATTCATCCTGATTTCACATTCCAATTAAATTAATACTTAGTAATTAACTAGCGAAATGCTCTGGTTCGGCTCTCATCTTACAATGTATATCGCCTGAATTTCTTACTTCATAGACACCCTGCTTAGCAGCATCCTATATCTCTTATTTCAGCATCACCAGTATCTTTTGTTATGTAGACTCTAAAGCTTAAAGCTCCTTTCGTTCCTGTTTTTCTCTGTCAAGAATGGCTTGGTTTTCTACAAGTCTTCCAACATTCTGTAGAGCCGCTGTGATCCTCATTCATGCCGTTTACACATAACCTTCAGTGGGACTAGCGGTGACATTCATATTTCAAGCCAGGTTGCCAGTCCCGTTCGTTTGGCTCAAACGGAGTCTCTTTATCATTTTGGTTGTTATTACCTGGTGCTAAGAGCTCGAGCTATTGCTCAAGCTTGGGCTCATTATAGGCGCTAGGTTCAGGCGGTGACAGTGGAAGTCTCGATTTCAGGGGAGGTTCAGGGAAATTGCAAACGGCTATATCAACTTTATTCCTCGATGCTATTTCGCGCAAACCTCAACCGGTTTGCCTCCGTTGCACAAATATTTAAATATTTTCCCATTCAGCTTAAGAAAACTTACCAATCGTAAGGATCACTAGGATTCCCGTGACCTGTACTGCATACACCATAATCACCCATTTATATCTAGATAGAGCCTTAGCCATCTCAGCTATCAGCACAATTTGGTTGCTTTAATCTGCTATTAGCATATCGCTAGACGTAACACCTTAGGTTACCAAGCTCAGGCATGACCCTTGCGGCCGCTGTTTACGTTTACATATGCGGCATATTGCCGTGACCTTAGCTAATGTGGGACTATCACGACCAGCTTCACCTCTCGTGCAGGGGTTGAGCCTACGATCGGCGCTTTGGACCCACCTACATGCCCCCGGGTGATGATTGTTTTTTTTTCTCGAGGAAAAACTTTCCGCTGGCAAGTCTACCCGTTGTATTAGTAAACATCTGTATGAAACCCTGGCAGAAGCACCCAGCTTGTTACCCTTGTGGCTTGGGCGATATGAGGGTATCTAAAATGGCATCTCTTTCCGTCTTTCTTGACCAAATCCACCCTGCCAACCCGCAGCAGCGCCCAATCTTTGCAAGCCATGGCGCCTGGCGTCCCCATTGATTCGCTCAGAGCATCTCATTTTCATCCGGCGAGAAGCCCGAGGAGACTGCTACCCCGCTTATGACGGAATTATCGCATGGACGGGACCTGGTGGGGGACTCCAGTAGTGGATGACGTATATCAGAATTCTCACATCCTCGAATATATGAACAGTGCCTGGCACTGGCAACGGTCACCACGGTCCTTACGTATTCAACAATCCATCTTCGAAGAAACGACGGGTCAAATAGCAGTCAAGATGTCGGCTCCTATTGGTCTCGGAGTCATCGGGACAAACTGGATCACAAACTCCTTTGTGCAATCATGCCACGAGAGCCAAAGATTCCATCTCAAAGCGGTGTATTCACGGAGACTTGATACGGCAAACAAGTTCATCTCTGAGACACCGTTAATCAAGGATGCTTCATCCGTCAAGGCGTATGACGACTTGGATACGATGTTGTCTGATGGCTCCGTCAATGTTCTATACATTGCTTCACCAAACTCTCTACACTACAAACAAGCAATGAGTGGTTTGAACGCCGGAAAGCATATAATCGTAGAGAAACCTTTCGCTTCCAACCTCAAGGAGCTCGAGGCCCTCTACAAGCTTGCAGACTCGAAGGGGCTATTTATTCTCGAGGCCTATCGGCACATTCAAGAACCCAATTTCAAGAAGCTGCAGAGCCTTCTCGATGATGAGAATACCAGGACCGAGAAGTTCGGCCCCATCTACGGCGCTAGTATATCCATGGCCGTGTACTCGTCACGATACGCTAAGGTGCTCGAGGGCGAGGAGCCAAATGTGCTTTCACCCAAATTCAGCGGAGGCTGCCTGTGGGATATGGGCTGCTATGTCGTCATGTTCGCTCTGGCCCTCTTCGGGACGCCTGCAAGCCAGTCCTACTTCCCCATTATCATCCGGACGGGCGTCGACGGTGGCGGTCATACTATTTTCCAATATACGCCCGAGTCTTCAAAGCACGGGCAGAAATTCACGGTGCACGCACAAATGAGCAAGATCTACACTTCAACTGCACCCACCGAGATCTACTGCGAAAAGGGCACCATCAGAATCAATGGTGCGACTGGTGTGACGGATCTCAACTCGATCGAATTTGTACCGCGCGGGTTGAAGGAGGCCGAGCAGCTGGCTGATACGAATCCTGAGTATACTGGGTTGTTGAACTTAACCTGGGAAGCGAAAGAGCTTGGACGTATTATCCAAGAGGGAGACAGAAAGGCTGAAAGTCATCTGCGGAAGCTGACCATCGATGTCCTCACCGTAATGGAGGATATGCGGAAGGGGAACGGCATTATTTTTGACTCCGAAAGGTAGGAGTCGACATGGCGGAAATATGGTTGCTGCAGATGCGAAAATTCCGATTTTATATCTCATTCATGAAGTTCGACTCCTTCCTGCTTGATCTTGCACCCTTGACAATGCTAGTAGCTGGGCAATCTATGTGATGTATCTAAAAGATTCTAAAATAAGTATTGAAAGTGGCTGAAGCCCCAAGGTAAGCTACCCTGGAGTTAAGCTTTGTTAGATCCAGATCACCACTGAAGGAACTAGGAGATGCAGATCACGTCGTTATGAATCATCATGAGACAGATCTAAATCACCAGCAGTATGAGTAACACAACTCCACTATCCGCACGGCTCTATGGAATGCTGTCTTCTTCCGACTGTTTCGGTGTTGAGTAGCCCCCAGAAGCTGCAGCTTTATCCCTGGGGGGTCTGGTACGAAATTTGGGGAAACCGAGCAGCTGAAAGTAAATTTAGTAAGGCCTAACTTATCTAATGGATCAAACTTACCATCATAGCACAGATAATAGAGATTAATATGAAAGCTATATAGAGCAGACATTTTGTCTTGATTTTGTGAACAAGAGAATAAGATTAAACACAGTCAAACACAGTCAAATACAGTCAACCACACCAATTGGAACCCAGCACGAGAAAGTCACAATGCACCTTAAACTCCAACCAGAGTATGTCGATATCGACACGGACCTCACGCCACTACCGAAATACGGCCATCTCTCCGAGAAGCCCCTGAATATGCAGCAGCTGACACCGCTATTGCTATCGCCTATTCGGCACATTGTGCCCCGATTGGCCCACGCTTCGCGAATTGGCAGGGGACGCCGGTTCTGCGATTACGATATTGTGATAGAGCTGCTTTACTTTCTGCACGCGACGGCCACAAAATTGAGCTCAAGGTCTACAAGTCTCCAAATGTTAAGCCGAACTCGATTCTCATGTACCGCATGCACGGTGGTGGGATGAATCGCAAATTCTTAGAGCCTATCTACCGTTTTCGGCTGACTAGTGCTTCTTTTCTACCGTCTAGGTATGGTTGTCGGACACCATGAGGTTGGTGGGACCGAAAACGTGTATGCTGCCGTGAACCCGGATATTGTTGTTGTCAGTGTAGGTTATCGCTTGAACGTGCATTGCCCTGTCTGGATTTTCTGCGACCGATCACTGACGTGATAAAGGGCGCCAGATTATCCGTTCCCATACGCAGTCCATGATAGCTATGATGGTTTTCTATGGGTGAGTATATTTCCACACGGCAGAACTGACAGCAGACAGCAAGTCGTATATGCTAAGCCTCTTTCCAGTACAAGCACAACGCAAAGACTCTTAGGTCGATCTCATATTAAGCGGAAGTAGTGTAGGCGCTCAACTTGTACATATCACCTTTATAACCCTTGCAGATGTCGCCATCCACTAATTTCTGTCCACGAGCAGGCCGCAGCATTCGGATTTCCTACGCCCAAATTAATCGTGGGCGGGGCAGCCGACGCGGTGAATTGTCTCGGGGCTCCAGTGAGGTTTGGTACGTATTGGAGGCATTTTGATTGTGTAATCGTGGTAAAAAAATTGAGGGATTACTACAGACGTGTTGGTGTTGGTGTAGGAACTGGGCACTTTACGACCGGCCGAAACATTTTCGGACCTACCGCAGCTCAGCATACTACTACCGGCCTTGCAGTTAGGCTTTATCAGTGGAAGATTCATCAAACCGGATGCGTTTTTGAGGAGGCTGATCTTACGCAGGTTCGGACCGAGAACTAATCCGCTCCACGCTGCGCCCCCCCTTTGACATTTTCCGCGGAACCCGGAATAGTCAACAACTTAAATTACTAGGCCGGGCGGCGAGTGGACGTCGCCCATGCAATATCATTGGTCCCCCTTTGTCGCCTCATTCATTTCCCCAGGCGTGAGCCAAACCGGCAACTTCTCACGATTTCTTCAGTTATGCCGCTAGCGGACCTTGCAGGTTTTCCCCCACAATGACCATCAAGTCTGTTATTGCACTAGCTAGCCGGTCCTTGCCCCTTTCAGCGAAAGTAGGGAACGAACCTTTAATCATTGGTTTGAATCGCCACTGAGATTATCCCCGCGCTGCCCCGTCATTCATTACCGCAGGTCCCTTTTATCTCCGTCATCTTAGCATTCATTCACTTCATATTCTATCTCAGTGAGCCAAGCCAAGCCTCGGCTCGGGGGAGGGCTCATCGAGATGATGCTCCCGCTCCGGCAGACATGACTCCCCTTGCTATTGAGATATGGATCTGGTACGCCGCCACGTGGATCGTCGTCATTATCCGATTGTAAGTCTCGTGAGTGTGGATCTCAATGGTGGCTGACATTGCACTTCAGGCTGTCTCGTCGGATGGTGGTAGGATCTGTCAAGAAGTATCAAATAGATGATTACCTGATGATTCTCGCAACGGTTAGTGCTGTCTGTCTAGTCAGCTGCACGCCTTCCCTTCTAAACCACGGTCTTATTCTAGTTATGTGATGCGGTTTTGATTGCCTGCATAAACGTCATCGCACACACAGGCAGCAATCTTATCGATCCGACTCAAACAGTCATCCTGACGCCAGCCGAGATTAGCAGGCGCCGGTTCGGATCCAAGCTTGTCTTGGTTGCAGAGACGCTCCAATGCACTGTCATCTGGCTAGTCAAGTGCTGCTTGCTCCTTATATATAATCGATTGACGTAAGTCGCTCTGCATCTATCCCGTGTAATCGATGGTCTTCTAATGACTTTCAGGACGAATCTGAGCTATAATCGCGTGGTGAAGGTAGTTATGGGGTACGTTATTGTCGGGTTCGTCGTCATGATGATCCTCTATCTTGCGGTATGGTGTCGGCCTTTCTCCGAGTACTGGGCCGTTCCCACCCATCACGGTACTACTGCGATCGTTTATTATACGCCTCTCCGTCTTATTAATACCATCCAGAACAATGCTCGACCGCAACGAACCATCTTATTACCAACGCAACCTTCAACATATCGTCAGATATCATGATCATTCTCCTTCCCATGCCGCTCTTCCTCCAGTCCAGCACCACCACTAGAATTAAGGTAGCATTATGCTGCATTTATGCTGTCGGCATCTTCACGGTACGTCTAAATCTGTCCATGTCCGATCACAGCCGGCTAATGCTGGGGACGCTTCCCACTTACGCCATGTCGCTAATACTTAACCATATAATATTAGATTGTCTGCGCTATTCTAAATAAATTTTACAGCTTTACTGATCCCTTTGGTACTAATTGGACGATTTGGTATATTCGCGAGTCCTCAACAGCCCTTATTGTCGCCAACCTTCCCTTGACCTGGCCCCTTGTCCGTCGCATCATGCATATTAGGACTTTGAACAAACCTGATTCTTACCTGGAGTTAGGAACTAGGGGCTCCCGCGTCTTTAACAACATTCCTCCTAGTGCTACCATCACAACTATTCTCGACGGTAATAACACGTCAACGCACTTTTCCTCTGACTGTCAGGCTCAACTCAGCCAAGAGCATGGAATTTCCTTCGAAACCCATCAGCATCATGAGATTGAAACGCGAATCGAGAACTTGGCGAATGGAACACATTGTTTAGAAAGTCAAGACTCTATTATAGATGCTCAGGGCTGCTCAGTCAGACAGTCAGAGATCCAGGCGTGACAGTGTCTTGCTGTAGTCAATAACAGTTCATTTTCTTCAAGTGGCATCTAGTGTCACGTCGTTCGCTATTTGACAAACTTGAGCTTATTAACTGACCCGTTTTATCACCTTCTGCCCATATTCGCCGCCTTTCTAACTCTTGGCCCACGACAAGATTTCAGCCTTCTGCAAGATCTCTAATCGTCAGTCGCTCATTTGCTGAATAGTTTACGCCGTTGGCAAGGGCATATAAATCTGTGGTAATTTTCCTTGAGATTGAGGCAGTTCTACTAATCCAGAGCTGGGTTTCGCAATCGATCGATCGATAGCGATCGATTATGACCCTGTGTCGCCATCGGAGCAGCCAGTATCGACACTATCGCCAGACCCTTGTTTGTCACACCTATTAAAAAGTCAGGAAGTTATGATGATTTCCGGCAATTGTATATATTCCAATTCAGTTCTATTCTATCATGCTATTGCTGTCAGGGATGTTCTCTATTACATCCTTGATCTACCGCAGTACGCCCTGAACATATCCAAGGTGCTAGTAGGCATGTAGAAGCCCTCCTTGCTCCACGAAAGAAGACATTGAGTCATTATGGTGACAATATGCTGCAGTCGATTTCCGACAGGTGTGATTATCCGTGTAGCACGCTAAAGCTTCCCTCTGATTCCGCAGAAGAGGAAGGTATATTGAGAGTAAGCTAATTAGATAAGGTGCCAAAAAATTGCGTCGATTTGTATGTAGGACTCAATCCGTAATTAGAAGTTATCTGCGGCCTGCCCCTACAGATAGTGGTCGAATCGTGCGAAAAGCTCGTCATGGAAGCTCATAATGGCTGCGGATACCGGCGAGAGCCCCATCATGAAGCGTCAGAACATGTTGTGCGGGAATTTGGCCTTGAAAGCTTTCGTTGTCGATGTGAAGGTCTCAGGAAACTGTGGGTGTGCCCTTACGCGATGGGAGGTGTATGCGGTCGGTACCTACGTTGACCCTGGAATTTCGTCATACTCGCTGGCGCAATATCAAAGTTATTGTATTTGGATACTCCTCCTGCGGGGTTATATAGTAACCTACGACCATGGCTAATCATTGGGCTGCCTTCATTGCGTGGTAGATCAGCTGCAGGACCCGGTCGTTACGAATCGGTAACGAACACATGCTCGGCCCGTTTGTAGGACATACTAAGAGGATTTTCCAAATAGAGTAATTTCATTCCAATCTTTCTTAGTTAGCAAGTTTTTGTTTCTGCGAGAGTCTCGTTGTATTCTGCCGGGGTGAGGCGCACCAAGGGTGTGATTGTCGGGGCCGTCAGTAATGGACCATCCTATTCTTGTTGAGCTTGAGCACCAAGGAAACCAGTCGCAGGCATCAGAGCAAACGAATTCGCCCAACAGAGCATACCAAGGCTAGGCATCGCCACGCTAAATGCCGTACTAACCCTAGGAGATAAGTGAACGGCATATCGTCGATGCCATGTTCCCCCGTCTAGCCTTACAAATGCTGACTGGCTCTCAGCGCTGGGCGATGGGCCAACTTACCTCTGCCAATCCCCTGCATTGTTGGCTCGGGCTCTTCGCCGAATGGCACTCCAATGCATGCCAGAATAGGATAGCTCTAATAGAGTCAATCCAGGTTCGTGCTACCCACCATGCTGGGTGGGCCAAGGCTCACACGCCAATCATGTGCGTCGCAGAGGCGATTACGCGCAAAGCGAACTCGATTGTAGCTACGGCGAATGTACAAATATTGACTACATATGCTACCCACATCGTTTCGGCGAGAGCAAACTCAAATCAACGTCACGACTACAGCGTTACGCCATCTGCTGATATCTTCGCTACTCCGAATAAAGGTTGACCCCGCACCAGCGTTGTCCGTTGATAGGGTTGATTACCACGCGCAAATGAGGCGTACGCGCACGATACCGCTTCCCTTCTAGTTGTTGAGTCCGGGCCGAAATACGACGAGCGTGGAGAATAGAGAAGGGCACGCCATGCATATGAAAAATGATGTATAAATGAAGATGGTGCACTCTTATCACTGGGGGATCCTGCGCTCCAACTCGAATGCTCGTCTTGAGACATCACCACTATATCAAGCAATGCCACTTCCAGCTGATCAGATTGCTGTCGACACAGGGCGCGAGCTCCTGCAGACTTTGAAGGGGATCTTTGGTCCCCATCCTGGATTCAGACCTGGTACGACGAGCCGCTCAAGTCTAGGTGAAATTGCTAATAACATCGCCGGAAGCTCATGCGAAAGGTGTCCTTCTTCAAGGCACGTTCAAGCCGACATCTGAAGCCGCTTCCTTGTCGTCAGCACCGCACTTCCAGCGCGAATCAACTGTCGTCATCGCCCGGTTTTCAAGCTCCACCGGGCTACCTCAGCTGCCCGATACGGACCCCAACGGCAACCCGCGCGGCTTTGCGCTGAGATTTGTCCTTGCCGAGTCGCCGCGTCGATTGCACACCGACATTATCGCCCACTCGACACCCTTCTTTCCGGCTAAAGATGGGCCTGAGGCGCTAGCATTCTTCCGCTCCCTCAGCGACGGCACCATAGGCGAGTATCTCTCCACGCACCCAGCGGCGCAGGCTTTTGTTGCTGCGCCCAAGCCTTTCCCATCGAGCTTCGCCACCGAGCCGTATTTCGCTGTCAATGCTTTCAAGCTAGTCAGCGGAGATGGCAAGGAGACATTTATTCGATACCGCGTCGTTCCTAAAGCGGGCGAGTCGTATGTGGATGGCGAGAAGCTAGAGGCTTTAAGCGGTAGCTACTTATTTGACGAGATCCCGGCGCGTCTGGCCAAGGGCCCAATTGAGTTCCACCTAGACGCTCAGCTGGCGGAGGACGGCGACATAACTGATGACTGCACCGTCCACTGGCCCCTGGATCGGAGAGTCGTAAGGCTGGGCAGCTTCAGCCTTGACTCTGTCAAAGAGGACAACACTGAGGAGCAGAAGCGGATCATATTCGATCCAGTGCCACGAGTGAAAGGTGTTGAGCCGTCCGCTGACCCTCTGATTGATGTTCGGGCTGCCTTATATCTGCTCAGCGGCAAGGAACGGCGTGCGGCCTAGGTGCCAAATACTGAGAACTTAGTTCATATGCTATAATAATACATATCTCACACTGTCTCCATGGTTGATCACTAGGTACACGCATCAGATAAACCCTGTCTCACAGCGTGCTATTGGCGGTACACGCTATGCCTTAGCCTGGAATGCAGGATAAAGGTTTCTCCTTGCAGCTTCCAAAGACTTCTGTGAGGACCTCAATATGTCGCAAATGACGGTTGTGGAGATTGATCTGACGTATACAACGGATTCACCACAATTAAATGTTGCAATGATTAAGTGCCACTGATGCCGTCGAGTTTTCCGTATACATTCTATCGGATCCTCTCGACTTCATTTGTCGGGTAGTGAACTCACGGATCCAAGTTCTGCAGACTTGCAAGAGCTCGCTGGGGAATATTCTGTCGCACTAGGGCGATCGGTGTCGTACGAAGAAATGCCTATCAAGGAGTGGATTGATGAAGTTTTCCAAACAGGAGGACTCCCTGCGCATACACACAATCATCTTCTAGCCATGGCCAAACTCATAGCAGCAGGACGACATGATCGACATACAAATTCAGTCGAAGCTATTCTTGGCTGGCTAGCGGCACCTCTTTCCTCAACAATAAAAAGGAATCTTAGTCGTTTCCAACCATCTGATGGCTGCTCCAGGCGGATTTGAGAGGATTCATGACTGGGTACAGGCAACATGAGAGAATCTTCACAATTAATACAGGAAGTCCTATAGAAAGTTATGTGAGATATAACAAGATTATCTTCCCATTTCAAAGGTAACCTCTTCTACTGGTGAATCTTGAAGATTTTAAGCTACTCAACAAGGCGGGAGGTGAGGTTGAGGGAACCATATTACGTCGAAACGTCAGGGTATGACCGGCTCACGCTTGTAATCTAATCCGCCTGGTTCTCTACAATGCCGATAAATTCGGAGGATTTGATTGAAGGAACAGGTCCTAGCTTCTTGGTCTTATGTATGAATACCTGTAGACGTGACATTGCGGAGGAGATGCCTATAATATGATGACAACCAAAGATCCGTGTTCCCCAGCTGCACCTTGGACAAGCATCGTGAAGAAGACCTGCCTGCATATGGCGTAAAAGCTAAGAACTCAATTGTCTAGTATCTTGGTGAACCGTTAAATACCAGCCCACCAAACATCCACTCGTTATATCACGGGGCTTGCTGAGAAGCCCAGGCCAGAACATTTTGTAAAATGTCCGGCTTGTAAAGCCAGCCAAGCTCAAACTCTTCCTTTTGTGCTTGTGCCTTTTCCCCAGCCACAGCATCATCAGCTGGCATTCGCCTCAAATCGATCTGTTTGTTCAAGTCCAGGACTTTGTCCACTCTCTCTTGTCGATACGTCTGCCAGAAGCTCAGGGCATCGGCAACGTTGCTAATGCCATCTCCATGGCTCAATATCAGGGCCAACATGTACACATCCTCAAAGGCTTGGTTGATACCCTGTCCTGCAGACGGAGGGATGGCATGGGCGGCGTCACCAACAATGATTACGCGCCGAGTCTCGGACGCCCACCGCTCCAGTCGCGGTACAATAAAAAACGGCCACTTATTGACTTTATTAGGATCAATATGGGACACAGAATTCTGCACAATATCGGGGAATAAGTCGTTTCCCTGCTGGAGAAACTCAACTCCGCCCTCTTTGTCGGAAACAAAGTCCCGATCCCACCCCAGATAATCTCCCTCGGGAAGACGCTGCTGCTTACCGATCAGCACCTCGGAGCCATCTTGCAGCTGCGGCGCAATGACAAAAGCTCCCTTGGGTGAAATAATGGTCACAGGGATGTGATAGCCTGGGGGAAGCTGCAGCTGTTTGGTAGGAACAGCCGCAGTGATCCCGGCCATGTTCATGAATTTGGTCTCCAAATCGGGATACAGATACTTGCGAACAGTGGAATGAATGCCATCGGCTCCAACGAGTAGAGAGGCTGATTCAGTGGTGCCATCTATAAAAGCCCAGGTTACGCTGCCGGGAGTATCCTCGACAACATGAGAAAACTTCTTTCCGTATCTCACTGTAATGTTGTTCTGCGCCAAGGCAGCAACCAGTTCGTCGATAAGCTCAAATCGATAGATTCGAAGACCCTCGTAGCCGTATTTGGCCTTACTGCCAAACTCGTACGTCTCAATGATGTTTCCAGAGATATCTCGATAGTCTAGAGTTTCAAAATCGTATCCCTTGGCCTTAACAGAGTTGTAGACACCCAGAGTATCGAGAATCTTGAGAGCGTTGGGTGAAAGCATCACAGCCCCGCCAATATTCAATGGGGCGGACCGAGACTCGTAAACGGTGACGGGGATGTTTTGCTTGTAGAGTGCCAGTGCGAGAGTGAGACCTGCTAGGCCAGCGCCAATGACGGCAACGTTTTCGATCTTTGGAGTGCTCATAATGGATGTGGTCTCAAAAGAGGTGATGTAGAAATGTAGAAATAAATGGCTCTCCGGAGGGAGAATTGTTGACGAAATTTCCAGTGAATGCAGGCGTCTCAAGTCTGCTTGGTTGTTTCACTACCAAAGGGAAAAAAAGTAACAGATCTTGCCGGTCATATATAAGTACCAGAAAATGAACGAACTGAAAGTGGCTATTGTCATAACTGCTCACTGGCTGCAAGTATACATGTTAAACTGAGTCCTCCATTGAGGTTCAACCATACAACGAGGAGAGTTGCCTTTAACGTGGGTCATATTCCGAAACCCATGCGAGACGCGTAATTGAGATCAAAAGATCCCTGCGGAATCCTAATGAGAAGAGAGGAAAAATGCAAAGAAGGGAACAGAAAAAGGTCCTTCCTTCACTACAAATGCTTCACATGGTTGTATTGACTATAGGAATCGACCCCCTGCAAGGGAGAGCGCTACACCGTTTCGGGGCCAGTCAGACGAAGATCCTACTGTCCATTTCACCGAGAGTCTTCTATAATAGCACTATTCTTTGGGAGTGGGTCGGCGCCTAGATGGTGTGATTCTATTTTCATCAGTGACGTTGTCGAGCTGCCCAGCCCTATGGCGATCGGCATTTCTATCTATTGGTATGGAAGGTTTCCATGATGCAGCTGTCGTCTACCTGACCAAATTGGGTGTAGCGTCGAAACAGCCCTAGCATATGACGCTGACATGCGTGTGGTAGTGGTAATGTCTTAAATGCCGAGATATCCGACCTGAACCAGATCCAGGTGCATGCATCCACCGAAAAGGTACAAATAATACCAACAAAAATATTCGAGAGCTGCTGATAACATACTCAAAACGGCGATTGTCAGGCCAGATTCATCTCCATCTGCGTTTTCTGTCAACTCTCAAACCCCACACGGCAGATGAATGAAATCACATCGGTTAATCAGTCTCGGCAGAAGCGTCCTCACAGCCGAAATCGCACTGGCTGCACCACTTGCAGGAGACGACATGTTCGCTGTGATGAGACCAAACCGGCCTGGTAGGTTACAAGCCGGCTAGGGTTTCCACTCGGAGATGACACACTGACTCAAGGGCATATGCCAACATGTAGTCTCAAATGTCTAGTTCGGGGACATGACTGCAAGTATCCAGACTTAGAAATCTGGCGTACAAACGAGAACAAAGGTGCTGCCCGACCTGTCTTTGTAGGACGCCAGCGATGGTTTGCGGTGTGGCAGCTCCACCGAAATCCCAGTGACAGTTTTGATCCTTTCGACTGCCTACCAACGGGCATGCCGGTTTTGTCGCACAAGCTCGTCCACTACTGTGAGTTCTCTCATTATCTCTCCGCCTATCATCTACCGACTTAATCGTCGCCTACGTAGTCATGCAGGTTCATGAGAACGAGTGTCAGTTGCCCTTATCCAAGGACAGGTTAGCCTATGGTCACTTCAACCTTCCCTGATAGACGCTTCTAACGTTTTTTAGTCTCGGATATTTGCTTCAGGACCCAAACTCTATCCGGAACATTCTCCTCCTTGCCGGATTGCACCACTCCTGGAACATTGGCGGCCTTAGAGAATATGAGGCAACATTCATAACCCATAAGATCGAGTCGATCCGCGTTATCAATTCACTTATTGAGAACTTCAAATTGAACCCCGACACCGTTGGAGAATGTGTACATTGTATTGCAACTCTATGTCTCATGGAGGTAAGGAAATATAACTTCTCTGCAACTGGCTAATGCACTGACTATGGTGATATGAAAAGACAACCATGGGTAATTTGGTTGCTGCGGAGACGCACCTGGATGGATTGATCACCCTGATGGAGTCTGCCAATGCTTCACGTTGCTTCACAGATGACGGCCCAAAAAGGGAAAACGTGGCGTTGAATCGCTATATATTTTTCTGCATCCAGGATGTGATGCGGACAAAATTACAACACAAGGCCATCGCCTTGCAACAAGCAGCACAAGGAAGAGGGTCGTCCCAGTCTGTATATCAGATGACAAACTATCCCAAGACAGGAGGCATTCTGAGAACCATCAATCAATTCGGTGATCGGTTGGTTACTCTTTGGATGATTGCCTATTTCCTTAGTGCACGCAGCAATATGCTGTGCCATGACATCAACGCTCCTAGTTTCTTTTACTATCTACGGGCCCTGACAGATATCCATGTTGGATGCCACCCATGCCAATCTTCCGATCCCATGCTCACCTCAGCCGATGACGACCTCTACAGCAAGCTTGACGACAGCACCACTTTTTATCTATGGGGCTTGTCTGAGGACGGGGCTATGGTGCAGCTGACCAACACTCCTTTGGAGGCACAAGGGTGCTCCTGGATAGGTATCAGTGTTGCCACTGGGTTCTACATCTATGGGGTATTGACAGGTGGCCTGGCGCTGGAGGCAATTCAGGGTCGCCCGCTGTTGTGGAGTATCCTGTTGTTGATGGAAAACATTGAAGAAGATGAGGCAGCCATGGTCGCAGATACTCGTAGTCGTTCCTTGTGGTTCTGGAGAGTCTTCTTAGGCGCGATCGGAGTCGGCAATGCTTCTAATCTGGCCGATAGAACCGGATCGGGCAACAGAACACAGTACAAGGCGTTGAGGGCTTGGTTCAAGAAGCGGATCAGGTTGTGGAGTACGGTCACAGGAGTTACTTGCTGGGAAGAAGCCAAATGTGCTCTTTCGGCCTGCGTCTGGCCAGCCCAAACCATGATGGAAAGCTTGGCCATTGGTATATGGGAGCGGGCTGTAGAAAGTAGCGTAGTTCATTAAATCCTGCCGGGTTCTCCTGTAACAGCGACACCAAGCGAATCGTTTAAGGCTTTCAACAATGGCTCTGTTACAAAACCATATAAAAATGACGATCACGATCTATTCAACAGAGCTTATAGGTGACTCTCTGGAATAACCCGGATTTCACTAGAAGCTGCAAGTGTAGTATTGATCCCTGTATCAGTTACCATGCTGTGTATGCAACATGCGTCTAACACACTCTAAGGAGTTTAGCGTATCCTCTTGGTCGGAGGGATGGCCATTCGGCATTTTGTTCATCTACTTACGGAGGAGTCATCAATCTTCTCAGTGCCTCCCCGGTTTGAAGGTTGTCATGCAGCAAAAGGTCTATTCCATTTATATGTTAGCGGTTTTTATTAGTGGCCGTTTGATTTTCGGCTTGGATAGTGGATTGGGTTATAGATCTAGATGAGAAATAGATGGACTGAGCAGTACGTTCAGGAAAGAGTCACGGCAAATGCTTCGCAATATTGGTCCGTACGGCCAGGGTTTTGTTGAAGTCTAACTCAATTAAAATATACGATCCAGAAGTTCTCTCCTTAATCCTGGTATCAAAATCGGCCTAGCTCAAATCCAAACCGGCGATTATCTGAGAGTCAGATTGGGGTGACCCCACGCAAGAAAACTACTCGCAACAAGGATAAGGAGGCCATCCATTATCATGAATGCCCACTGGTTTGTTTCCAAGCTGCCCTGAAGGCCATTACTGAGTTCAGCCACACGATAAGCTGACCGAATGACTATCAATATAGTTGTAACCAAAATCACACTCAGAAATTTCTTGTATGTTTTATGAGATGGTTTTCGGGCCATTTCATCAGTAGCTGAAAAGATAGGAGAGTTGTCCACCTGATGCCACTCTATTGCTGATCCTTGATTGCTGCTGAAGAGTAATTTGCGATTAGGAAGAACAATTGCAAGTAAAAGAATGCAAAAAACGCAAAGAGATAACAGCTGGAGGACAAGACCAACAATAGTTATCTTGACTCCAGCCGGCATACCGTTGCTCGGATTCGTGTCGGTTGACATTGCGCCACCGACGGATTGGACAATCAGGGCAACAACGTCAGAGAAGATGAAAATTCTCGGGTAAATGTTTGGGTTGATATTGAAGAAGCCGTGTCCGATTGCCTGTGCGATATGTTCGAGTGAGAGGTACACACTGCATGGACGGTAGGCATTAGAAGCTTATTATTCATGACATCTCAGGTTTGGGTTAGATAATAAAACTTACGAGGCGCTCATGAAAATAGGTGCAATGGTAAGGAAAACAAATTGAATAACGAAAGGGTTGAGATCCCACGGGTCATTATGACCTCTGGTGCGTAAAATGTATCCGGCACATTCTATAACCGTCCCAACTGCGAGGAAAATGGAATATCCCATCCATGATCGACGGAAAACGAACATGAGATACCCACAAGTTGAAATGAGTAGACCGTATATTATGGCGAAAAAAATATTGATGCCAAGGTTAGGCACGTATCCGTAATATGACGTCTCAATTGGACATGTGCCCACCGAGCAGTTGTGAGTATTGACTGTGGTCGTATTAGACATCGCACGCAGTGGTCCAAGGTGTTGGGACTAAGGTGGGAAGGACGCAATGCAGCAGTGTGAACACAATGCTAAGAACGGCTATATGTAAAGAACCGCCCGTTCAGACTGAAGTAGAACAGCAATAACCAGTTTATATACCATGAAAAGTTGAGGGCTTGGCGTTTTCCTTGGAGCGCTAGGAAATATCATTCCCTCGCTTGACCAGGTAATTACTAGATATCCTAATTGGGTTCGCGGCATTTCTTTGGAACAGTTTCATCCTTGGTGGGATCCTGCACCTCGCGTTTAGCTTACCCGAATTGGTAGTGGTAGGAAGATCATTTCTTCACGAAAGAGACACCTGTAAGAAAAACTGTGGGCCGGGGGAAGAGGAGGTTACGCTGTTGAACCACTGGCCACTAAGGGAGCAGAGCGAGATCTAAGGTAGAGAGTAAACAGGGTACCAGTCGCGGATTATGCCGAAGACTATTGACACTACCACAAGACGTGTCTTTAGGTGAATTGATTTATGGTTGTGTCAAACAAGAAGCCAGACAGATAATTATGCTCAACTGAGGCGGCATTTCATTTCAATGAGTCAATAGTTACATATTAGTACCCATAGGCTTTCCAATCGATCTTCTTAAAAGTCTCCTTCAGGCTCTCCAGAGACTCAACGGCCTCTTTCGACATGAACTCCTAGGCATCTGTGAAGAAATCGGGCCCCAGTCCGTTCTTGGGGCCATACTTGGCAATGAACTTGGAGAACTTCCACTGCGCTGCCTGCTCTTCACCCATATGGCCAAGCAGGCTGATATATGTCTCTGGAGAGACTTCTATAACTTTGGTTGAACCTGGTTCCGGAGAAAAGCCACTTGCCTTACCCCACAAGGCGAGATAGGATTCAAGCGTGTGGTTTTCAACATAACATTTAACGTATGTGCCTCCTGGAGGCTGGCTCTGAACGAGGCTACGGACAAAAATCCCCGTGTTTACTCGGTGATCTCCCAAGCAAGAATATCTAAGTGTAGGGTCTGCAGGGTACAGCTGGATCCATTTCTTTGCTGCCGGCTATAATGCGGAGTGTTAGGATATAGTTAATAGTAAATAAAAAGGCTTAATTACCAGATAGAAAGGCTTGAAGATATTATAATGGGTAAGATTATAAGCAAATATAGTAAAGAAATAAAATGTTATCTTTCCAAGTAGGTTTTGGTCTTACTTAATGAACTCGTCGACAAGGGCCTTTGCCTCAAAGTGTGGGACAATGACTGCACCATCAGTCGCCTTACTAGAAAACGGCAAAGTGCTTTAGAGGAAATGCTCCAAAGTGGAGATCTTAGTGGCAGCCTAAGCGATGTTCATTCCTTGGGCATACTCAATCTCCATAGACTTTTCCCACCCCTTTGACCAAAAGTGATCGTAGTAGTCCGTAATGCCGAAGATAACATTAGCGCCTTGGAAAGCTACCTCTAAGCTAGCGAGGTTATCAAGATTAGCTCTGAACATCTCGACACCTTCGGCGGATAGCGCTTTGGCCTTTTCGCTGCTGGGATCCCGTGTGATGCCACGGATCGTCCATTCGGGATCGCGGAGGAATGCATTAACCCCGGCGCCTCCCTGGCCGCCTGTGGCGCCGATAATAACAACAAGCTTTAGAGTCATGGTTGCGTATTTATATCCGCGATGACGAATTCCGAGATTTATGAATGAGGTGATCTATATTGGCCGAATATCCTTCCGTATCTATCAGAGCCTACTCCTGACTCGGCTTCCAATCATCTGTACTTATATCATTAAGCAATAGAAGCATTGGCATCGGGGCAGATCATTGTGTGAATGGCAATCCCGTGTTCATCATTGTCCTCACGGTTCAACGAGCGTGCCGATGCTATTTGAAGTTACATTACCTATCGAACGCCGAGTACCGAGTACTGTGAACCGAATGCCGGCCCGTACATGAGAATCTCTACAGGGACCAACGGTATCTTCCGAAACTAAAATATTGGGCTTTATATACTCAATCTATCTTATTACTTTAATTTTCTCTTTTATTTTATTTATCTCCTGATTCTCCTATTATTATACTCCTTTATCCTAAGGATTATTATTTATATATAATTTAACTACTTACTAAAAGTCTCTTTTTATATATATATAAGTAATTATATAGAATATAAAATATTATTATTTATTTTCATTTATTATAAGTTAATAAAATAATTATTATAATATTTAATATAATAATTTATATATTTAGAACATATTAATCTAATAACGTAATCCATAAGCGAGTGGCGCACTTTCAACCCTAACGCGTTTACATTCCTTTTATATTAATTTCTTTCACATTAGACTATGGCCTAGCTTCCAAATGAATCTAGGGTTATTCTTGCCCTTCAAGCCCTTGAAAATGACCCTAAGCTCAGCATTCGAGCTGCA